>JAJEOU010000295.1:0-73348 GCA_021534815.1 Acrocephalus arundinaceus
GAGAGATTAATATCCATTACACATCAAAGAACTCTCTTTATTTAAAATACGAAATGAAATATATTTATTCACTTACACATCATTCTATTTTGTTGATCAATAGAATTCTATATTCATTAAATATTAACACCTATTTATTTAAAATATAATATTTAAATAATATTGATGGATAGAATTCTATATTCATTAAAGAACACCTATTAAATATTAATTAATATATTAAATAATATTGATAGAATTTGATATTCATTAACTATTAAATAACACCTATTTAAGACATTAGATTATATTGATTGATAGAATTTTCTATTCATTAACTATTAAATAACACCTATTAAAATATTAAATTAATATATTAAACATTATTGATTGATAGAATTCTATATTCATTAAACCTATTAAAATATTAAATTAATATATTAAACTTATTGATTGATAGAATCTATATTCATTAAATAATACCTATTAGAATATTAAATTAATATATAAATATATTGATTGATAGAATTCTTATTCATTAAATACTAGTACCTATTTATTTGAAATATTAAATAATATTCATTAAATATAGTAAATACCTATTTATTTAAATATTTAATTAATATATTAAAATATTAATTGATAGAATTCTATATTCATTAAATAATACCTATTAAAATAAAATTAATATATTAAACTTTATTGATTGATAGAATTCTATATTCATTAAATCTTACTATTAAAATATTTAATTAATATATTAAACTATATTGATTGATAGAATTCTTATTCATTAAATACTAGTACTTATTTATTTTAAATATTAAAGTAATATATTAAATAATATTAATTTAAATATTAAGTATACCTATTTATTTTAAAATATTTAATTAATATATTAAAATATTGATTGATAGAATTCTATAGTCATTAAATAATACCTATTAAAATACTAAATTAATATATTAAACATATTCATTAAATATTAAATAATACCTATTATATTAAATTAATATATTAAAATATTGATTGATAGAATTCTACATTCATTAAATAATACCTATTAAATAATAAATTAATCTTTAAACTTTATTGATTGATAGAATTCTATATTCATTAAATAACACCTATTAAAAATATAAAATTTATATATTAAACAATCTATTTTGGCCTCCAGGGCAGCCGAGAGTGAATTTCCACCTCGTGGATCTGCTCTAATCCCATTAGCGCCCCCAGGCTAATCCTGATCCAATTAAAGCCGCCCCGACTCCTGCCCTGCCCCAATCCCTGGAAAGGCTCCGCCCCGGCAGCTCCCGGGCCATCAACACCTCCGGGAGCCGGCCCAGCCCTCCTGGAACGATTTCCCCAAATTGTTTGTTGTGTCCCTTGGCTCCGGGCCTGGCTGAGACAGGAGCAGGGAAAGGGCTGGGAAGGGAACTCAGAGCCTGGAGCTGCTCCCTGATCCTGAACATTTCTCCTCTCCAATATTCGGGTTCAGTTCACACCTGAGCTTTCACAGGCTCAGAAATTGAACAAAAACCGACCCAGAGAGGAATTTCTTCATATTCGGGCAGGATTTGAAAATGATTTCCCCAAATTGTTCTTGGTGAACATGTTCTTGGCAGCAGAGGTGGGTTTGAGCAGGGAAAGGGCTGGGAAGGGAGCTCAGAGCTCAGAGCTGCTCCTTGATCCCCAGACCTTGATCCTGAGCCTTTTCCCCTCTCCAATATTCGGGTTCAGTTGGCACAAGGTTTCATGGGCTCAGAAATCGAACAAAACCGACCCAGAGTGGAATTTGTTCATGTTCTGGCAGGATTTGGGAATGATTTCCCCAAATTTTACCTTGGATCTCCTCCATATGGGTTCCCCAAATTGTTGTTGTGTCTCTGGCTCCAACCCTTGGTGGAGGTTGCAGAGGTTGGGTTTGAGCAGGGAAAGGGGAGTTCAGGGCTTGGGGCTGTTCCTTGATCCCCAGGCCTTGATCCTGAGCCTTTTCTCCTCTCCAATATTCGGGTTCAGTTCACATTGAGCTTTCATGGGCTCAGAAATTGAACAAAACCGACCCAGAGAGGAATTTCTTCATATTCGGCGCAGGATTTGAAAATGATTTCCCCAAATTGTTCTTGTGAAACATGTTCTTGGCAGCAGAGGTTGGGTTTGAGCAGGGAAAGGGCTGGAAAGGGAGCTCGGAGCTCAGAGCTGCTCCTGATCCCCAGGCCTTGATCCTGAGCCTTTTCCCCTCTCCAATATTCGGGTTCAGTTCACACTGAGCTTTCATGGGCTCAGAAATTAAACAAACTGATCCCGTGGGGAATTTGTTCATGTTGGGCAGGATTTGGGAATGATTCCCCAAATTGTTCACCAGCCCTTGGTGAAACGGCTGCAGAGGTTGGGTTTGAGCAGGGAAAGGGCTGGGAAGGGAGCTCAGAGCTGCTCCCTGATCCCCAGGCCTTGATCCTGAGCCTTTTCTCCTCTCCAATATTTGGGTTCAGTTCACACTGACTTTGATGGGCTCAGACATGGAACAAAACTGACCCAGAGGGAATTTGTTCATATTCGGGCAGGATTTGGATGGAGTTTTCCTGCTGGATTGTGAAGAAACAGGAAAATCATTTGTTACAAGCCCTAACTTAGAGAATTTTACCTTGGGATCTCCTCCATTTGGGTTCCCCAAATTGTTGTTGTGTCTCTTGGCTCCAACCCTTGGTGAAACGGCTGCAGAGGTTGGGTTTGAGCAGGGAAAGGGGAGTTCAGGGCTCGGGGCTGTTCCTTGATCCCCAGATCTTGATCCTGAGCCTTTTCCCTTCTCCAATATTTGGGTTCAGTTCACACTGAGCTTTCATGGGCTCAGAAATTGAACAAAACCGACCCAGAGAGGAATTTCTTCATATTCGGGCAGGATTTGGGAATGATTTCCCCAAATTGTTCACCAGCCCTTGGTGAAACGGCTGCAGAGGTTGGGTTTGAGCAGGGAAAGGGCTGGGAAGGGAGCTCAGAGCTGCTCCCTGATCCCCAGACCTTGATCCTGAGCCTTTTCTCCTCTCCAATATTCAGGTTCAGTTGACACTGAGCTTTGATGGGCTCAGAAATCGAAGAAAACCAACCCAGAGGTGAATTTGTTGATATTCTGGTGGGATTTGGGAATGATTTCCCCAAATTGTTCACCAGCCCTTGGTGAAACGGCTGCAGAGGTTGGGTTTGAGCAGGGAAAGGGCTGGGAAGGGAGCTCAGAGCTGTTCCCTGACCCCCAGGCCTTGATCCTGAGCCTTTTCCCCTCTCCAATATTCAGATTCAGTTCACACTGAGTTTTCTGGAGGTTCAGAAATCGAACAAAACCAACCCAGAGGTGAATTTGTTCATATTCAGGCGTTATTTGAATGAAGTTTTCCTGCTGGAAATGCTCCTGTTTCACCATGATTTGTGGAGCAGGAAAATCATTTGCTACAACTCCCAGCCTAGAGGATTTTACCCAGAGAATTCCACTCCAAAATGCATATTTGGGGTGTGATTATGCAGCAAGCTGACCTAAACCTATAAACAGGGGAATTTCAGTTTGTTTGTCCACCCCACCAGAAAGAATTCCCCCAACTTTGATTTTCACAGGTGTTCTTAGAGTCCCAGAGACACAAATTTTATATCATTACCAAATTTTAATTAAAATCTGATTTTTCTCCCAGGACAGCCCTGCCTGGATCTGGCTGCTGTGAGAATTGAAGATGGGAAACTCCCAAATTTTCCCCTCCGAGTCCTCCCTGCTGCTGCTGCTGCTGCTGGCCCAGCTGAGCTGTGCCCAGTACGAGCACTGGCCGTACCTGCCCGGGTACCCCGAGCCCGCCCCACAAGTGTTCCAGCCCCCCCAGAGAGCCCCAAACGTCCCCAAAATCCAGCTGAGGCTGGCGGGGCAGAAGAGGAAGCACAACGAGGGCAGGGTGGAGGTGTTCTACGGCGGAGAGTGGGGAACCGTGTGCGACGATGACTTCTCCATCCACGCTGCCCACGTGGTGTGCCGGGAGCTGGGCTACACCGAGGCCGTGTCCTGGCTGCCCAGCTCCAAGTACGGGAAAGGAGAAGGTGAGGGCATTAATTTCCAGATAAAAAATCCCTAATTTTAGATAATTGATGAGTTTGGTGTGTCTCTCTTTTGTGCCGGGAGCTGGGCTACACCGAGGCCGTGTCCTGGCTGCCCAGCTCCAAGTATGGGAAAGGAGAAGGTGAGGGCATTAATTTCCAGATCAAAAATTCCCTGATTTCTGTTTAATTGATGAGTTTGAGGTGTTTCTCTCTCATGCCGGGAGCTGGGCTACACCGAGGCCGTGTCCTGGCTGCCCAGCTCCAAGTACGGGAAAGGAGAAGGTGAGGGCAGTAATTTCCAGATCCAAAAATCCCTAATTTCTGTTTAATTGATGAGTTTGGGGTGTTTCTCACTCACGTTGGGAGCTGGGCTACACCGAGGCTGTGTCCTGGCTGCCCAGCTCCAAGTATGGGAAAGGAGAAGGTGAGGGCATTAATTTCCAGATAAAAAATCCCTAATTTTAGATAATTGATGAGTTTGGGGTGTTTCTCTCTCATGTCAGGAGCTGGGCTACACCGAGGCCGTGTCCTGGCTGCCCAGCTCCAAGTACGGGAAAGGAGAAGGTGAGGGCATTAATTTCCAGATAAAAAATCCCTGATTTCTGTTTAATTGATGAGTTTGGGGTGTTTCTCACTCATTTCTGTTTAATTGATGAGTTTGGGGTGTTTCTCACTCACGTTGGGAGCTGGGCTACACCGAGGCCGTGTCCTGGCTGCCCAGCTCCAAGTATGGGAAAGGAGAAGGTGAGGGCATTAATTTCCAGATCAAAAAATCCCTAATTTCTGTTTAATTGATGAGTTTGGGGTGTTTCTCACTCACTCCGGGAGCTGGGCTACACCGAGGCCGTGTCCTGGCTGCCCAGCTCCAAGTATGGAAAAGGAGAAGGTGAGGGCGCCTTGGAGTAGTGTGGGAAATCTTTCCAGCTCTCAAAAATTCCTAATTTCTGTTTAATAGTTGAGTTTGGGGTGTTTCTCTCTCGTGCCGGGAGCTGGGCTACACCGAGGCCGTGTCCTGGCTGCCCAGCTCAGGAATGGAAAAGGAGAAGGTGAGGGCACCTTGGAGCAGGGAAAAGTTTTTTGCAGTTCCCAAAAATCCCTAATTTTAGATTAATAGTTGAGTTTGGGGTGTTTCTCACTCACACTGGGAGCTGGGCTACACCGAGGCCGTGTCCTGGCTGCCCAGCTCCAAGTACAGAACGGGAGAAGGTGAGGGCAGTAATTTCCAGATCCAATAATTCCTAATTTCTGTTTAATTGATGAGTTTGGGGTGTTTCTCACTCATGCTGGGAACTGGGCTACACCGAGGCCGTGTCCTGGCTGCCCAGCTCCAAGTACGGGAAAGGAGAAGGTGAGGGCATTAATTTCCAGATAAAAAATCCCTAATTTTAGATAATTGATGAGTTTGGGGTGTTTCTCACTCATGCTGGGAGCTGGGCTACACCGAGGCCGTGTCCTGGCTGCCCAGCTCCAAGTATGGGAAAGGAGGAGGTGAGGGCACCTTGGAGCAGGGAAAAGGTTTTTCCAGATCCAAATAATCCCTGATTTCTGTTTAATTGGTGGGGTGTTTTTCTCTCATGCTGTGCTGCATGGTTTTGGGATCCATGAGGTAAAAATAATGTGAAATTATCGGAAAGCATCCAAAGGATGGACACGGGGATATGAAAGGGCCTGGAACAGCTGGGGGCACTTGGATTGGGATCCCAGAGTGCTGAAGGGTCTCTCCAGCTCCCAATAATTCCTGATTTCAGTTTAATTTATGAGTTTGGGGTGTTTCTCTCTCATGCCGGGAGCTGGGCTACACCGAGGCCGTGTCCTGGCTGCCCAGCTCCAATACGGGAAAGGAGAAGGTGAGGGCATTAATTTCAGATGCTGGGGGAAAAATCCGAGCCACAGACAAAACATAGAAAGGTACTGCAGGGTCAAACTTCCAAAAAAAACCTGAACAGAACACAGTTCAAACAGACTGAAACCCAAAACACTCTGCAACAGGGATGGGGAAGGGCCTGGAGCAGCTGAGGGGAGATTTTTGGGACTTGCTCCCATCATTCCATGACAGGGATGGGATCCAGGCAAATCCTGGGGGATTTAGGTTGGATTTTAGGGACAATTTCTGTGTCCTGATCTGGCCTGGGACTCCAAAGGGATCTGAACATTTATGGGAATGGTTGTATGGGAATAACAATTCCTGGATTATATGGGAATAAGGATTTTGGGCGCCCTCAGGAAATCTGCTCAGCCTCATCCTGAATTTCATCTCATGGAATCATGGAATGGTTTGGGTTGGAAAGGAGCTGAAAATCATCCAATTCCATCCCATTATCCCAGGGGATCCAGCCTGGTTTGGACACTTCCAGGGATGGAGCAGCTCCAGCTTCTCTGGGAATTCCATCCCAGCCCCTGCCACCCTCACAGGGAGGAATTTCTTCCCAAAATCCCAGCTAAAATTCCCCTTTTTCACCCTCAATCCACTCCCCTTGTCCTAGGGGTGAGTTTTCCACATCCTTTCTCACCCTCCGAGCTTGAACCTGGTGGAAATGTGGGAAATCCCACCCAAATCCCAAATATCTGCCGGGCAAACCTTTTGGAAAGGAGAATTATTTTTGTGCAACAGCCGGGAATTCCTGAGATCACCGAGTTTCAGCAGGAAAACTCTGAAATAATCTGGGAATAACAACAAATCTGTGTAATGAGGGACATCCCAAGGGATTTATCGGGATTTGGGATTTTTTCCTGCTCTCCCTGGAGCCTGGTGGATCCCACAGGGATAAAATTCCTCTCTGGAGGGCTGAACGTGCTGGTTTGGGAGGTTTTTAGGATTTTTTGAGTGTTCACACCTATAAATGTCCTGTAAAAGAGCGAGCGGGGCTCGAGGGAAATTGAAAAGTTGGAATGTGCTCCCAAATTTGTGGATTTTGGCTCCCGGGGCAGAGCAGGAGATTTCCAAGTGTGACATCGGAAAACAAACCGGGCTGGCCACAGGGTTTAATGGGAGGGAGAATTCCCAGGGAAATCCCTCAAATCCCAAATCCAGGGTCTGGGAGGGCTCTTCCCACTCTGCTTCTTAATATATTAATTTAATATTTTAAATAAATAAATAGTAATAATTAAATTTAATATTTTAAATAAATAAATAATAATTAAATTAAATATTTTAAATAAATGAATAATAATAATTAATTTAAATATTATAAATAAATAAATAATAAAGTGTAAATAAATATATTATTTATATCTATTTATTTAAATAGATATTATATATAATATATATTTAAATTCAATCAGTAAAATAGAATATATAATTATATATATTCAATCTCGGTAATATTCAATCAATATTAGTATAATATATATTTATTTAAATATCTAATATATATTATATATATATTTAAATTCAATTGATAAAATAGAATATATAATTATATATATTTATCTTGATAATATTCAATCAATATTAATATAATATTGATTCAATATATAATACATAATATATAATTATATCTTTTATAATCCAATATATAATACATAATTCACTCAATAAAATAGAATTGTATATAAGTGAATAAATGCATTTATTCAATATTTTAAATACATAGATTCTTTGATATTTGAATGTATAATTCTATCAATCAAAAAATAATTATATATAAGTACATAAATACATTTATTTAATATTTTAAATAGATCCTTTGATATTTGATGAATATATAATTCCATCAATCAAAATCATAATTATATATAAGTAAGTAAATCCATTTATTTAATATTTTAAATAACCAGATTTCTTAAATATTTGATGAATATATAATTCCATCAATCAATCAGATCAAATTATATATAAGTCAATCAGGGATTTCTCTCTCGGAATCTCAGTTGGGTTTTCCTCCTTTTCCAGGGAAAATTTTGCTGGACAACGTGCGCTGCTTGAGGCGCCATTTTGTTCACCTTGATTTTCACATTTTGATTTTCACGCTGGGAATTTCCATCACTCATCCTTAGAGGCTGGAGGTGGATTTTTATTCCCAAATGGATAAAGGATGGGAAAAGCCGTTGGGCCAGAGCTTTTCCCAATCCATCAATCCTTGATTGTCATACTAAGAGCAAGACTGAGCTTGGAAGGCTTCCCTGGAAGCTTCCCTGGAATCCAGATTCAGGGAATCCAGCCCAGATTTCTCTCTCGGAATCTCAGTTGGGGTTTCCTCCTTTTCCAGGGAAAATTTTGCTGGACAATGTTCACTGCTTGAGGTGCCATTTTGTTCACCTTGATTTTCACACTGAGAATTTCCATCACTCATCCTTGGAGGCTGGAGGTGGATTTTTATTCCCGAATGGATAAAGGATGGGAAAAGCCGTTGGGCCAGAGCTTTTCCCAATCCATCAATCCTTGATTGTCATACTAAGAGCAAGACTGAGCTTGGAAGCCTTCCCTGGCTTCCCTGGAAGCTTCCCTGGAATCCAGATTCAGGGAATCCAGCCCAGATTTCTCTCTCGGAATCTCAGTTGGGGTTTCCTCCTTTTCCAGGGAAAATTTTGCTGGACAATGTTCACTGCTTGAGGTGCCATTTTGTTCACCTTGATTTTCACACTGAGAATTTCCATCACTCATCCTGGGAGGCTGGAGGTGGATTTTTATTCCCAAATGGATAAAGGATGGGAAAAGCCGTTGGGCCAGAGCTTTTCCCAATCCATCAATCCTTGAGGTGCCGCTTTATTCACCATGGTTTTCACACTGAGAGCAAGACCCAGCAGCTTCCCTGGAAGCTTCCCTGGACTCCAGATTCAGGGAATCCAGCCTGGATTCCCCCTGTTGGAATCTCAGTTGGCTTTTCCTCCTTTTCCAGGGAGGATCTGGCTGGACAACGTGCGCTGCTTGAGGCACCATTTTGTTTACCTTGATTTTCAGAAAGAGCAAGACCTGGCAGCTTCTCTGGAAGCTTCCCTGGACTCCAGATTCAGGGAATCCATCCCAGATTCCTCTCTTGGAATCTCAGCTGTGTTTTTTCCCACTCCAGGGAAAATTTTGCTGGGCAATGTGCGCTGCTTGAGGCGCCATTTTGTTCACCTTGATTTTCAGAAAGAGCGAGACCCGACAGCTTCTCTGGAAGTTTCCCTGGACTCCAGATTCAGGGAACCCAGTCTAGATTCCCCCTCTTGGGATCTCAGCTGTGTTTTTTCCCGTTCCAGGGAAGATCTGGCTGGACAACGTGCACTGCACGGGCAAGGAGAGCAGCCTGGCCGCCTGTGGGTCCAATGGCTGGGGCGTGAGCGACTGCAAACACACCGAGGACGTGGGCGTGGTGTGCAGTGAGAAGAGAATCCCTGGCTTCAAGTTTGACAACTCCCTGATTAATCAGATCGAGGTAATTGGGGTGAAAAGGAGAATCCAGAGTGTCCTGCGGGCAGGGATGGCTGGGAGTGATGTAAACTGAGTTTATCCCGTGTTTATCCTGCGTGTTTATTCACATTATCAGTTTATCCTGTGTTTATCCTGCATGTTTATTCACATTATCAGTTTGTCCCATGGGATGTGAGGGATAAAATTCCTTTCCTCAAGATGTGAGGGTTTCAATTCCTTTCCTCGAGATGAGGGGCTGAATTTCTTTCCTCAGGATGTGAGGGATTAAATTCCTTTCAAGGAAGGGCTGCAGGTCCAGGATGTGAGGGATTAAATTCCTTTCCTTGGGATGTGAGGGATTAAATTCCTTTCCTTGGAATGTGAGGGATTCAATTCATTTCCTTGGGATGTGAGGGATTCAGTTCTTTTCCTTGGAATGTGAGGGATTAAATTCTTTTCAGGGAAAGGCTGCAGGTCCCGGATGTGAGGGATTCAATTCCTTTCCTTGAGATGTGAGGGATTCAATTCCTTTCCTTGAGATGTGAGGGATTCAATTCCTTTCCTTGTGATGTGAGGAATTCAGTTCCTTTCAGGGAAGGGCTGCAGGTCCAGGATGTGAGGGATTAAATTTATTTCCTCATCCTGGGGAAGAGCTGCAGGCCTGGGATGTGAGGAATTAAGTTCTTTTCCTTGGGATGTGAGGGATTCAGTTCCTCTCCTCAGGATGTGAGGGATTCAATTCCTTTCCTCGGGATGTGAGGGAATAAATTCCTTTCCTCGAGATGTGAGAGATTCAATTCCTTTCTTCATCCCAGGGAAGGGCTGCAGGTCTGGGGTGTGAGGGATTAAATTTCTTTCCTCACCCCAAGGAAGAGCTGCAGGCCTGGGATGTGAGGAATTAAGTTCTTTTCCTTGGGATGTGAGGAATTAAATTCCTCGAAATGTGAGGGATTAAATTCCTTTATTTGGGGTGTGAGGGAATAAATTCCTTTCCTCGCCCCAGAGAAGAACTGCAGGTCCAGGATGTGAGGGATTCAATTCCTTTCCCTGGGGTGTGAGGGATAAAATTCCTTTCAGGGAAGGGCTGCAGGCCCGGGATGTGAGGAATTAAGTTCTTTCCCTTGGGATGTGAGGAATTCAATTCCTTTCCCAGGATGTGAGGGATTCAATTCCTTTCCTTGGGATGTGAAAGATTCAATTCCTTTCCCTGGGATGTGAGGGATTCAATTCCTTTCAGGGAAGAGCTGCAGGCCTGGGATGTGAGGGATTAAGTTCTTTTCCCCGGGATATGAGGGATTCAATTCCTTTCCCTGGGATGTGAGGGATTCAATTCCTTTTCTCTGGATGTGAGGGAATAAATTCCTTTTCTTGGGATGTGAGGGATTCAGTTCCTTTCCTCATCCCAGGGAAGAGCTGCAGGCCCGGGATGTGAGGAATTAAGTTCTTTTCCTTGGGATGTGAGGAATTAAATTCCTTTCCCCGGGATGTGAGGGATAAAATTCCTTTCCTCGCCCTGACCTGGCCTCCCCTGGCTCCTGGGATCCTCCCCAGCCGCTCCATCAATGCCTCCCTTGTGTCCCGGGGAACGAGGCGGGATCACGGAACACCCGGGATGGCTTTGGCTCCTCTGAAGCCACAGAGAGTCCTCAAAACACCTGGAAGAAAAATCTGCTTCAGTCTAGACAGAGGTCACCTCACCCGGGGCTGCTCCAGGAATTAATCACGGAGGCTTTGCAGGGCTCTGCTTTTCCATGAGCTCAGCACTGAATAATTGGGAGCGAGCTCGGCTGCTCTGGGGGGTGCTGAAAATTCAGATGAATCATGAGACTGAGGAGATTCCTGGAGCAGCAGCCGGGATCCATCAGCAAGAGGAAGGGATGGAAAAGGGAGAAGTGGATTTGGTTTTTAAGGAGATGAGTGAGGTGGAAATGCTGCATTTCCCGGGCAGAGGCTGCTGCTCCCCCAGCTCATCCCCTGCTTGCCCCAAACTGACAGAGAGAGCAGATTAAAATTGGGAATTAGGGGGAAAACCTTCCCTGGGAGGGTGGAGAGGGGTTGGGATGGAATTCCAGAGGAGCTGTGGCTGCCCCTGGATCCCTGGCTGTCCCCAAGGCCAGAGGAATTGTCCCTGCCCATGGCAGGGGTGGCACTGGAGGATTTTGAGCTCCTTTCCCACCCAAACCATTCTGGAATTCTGTTTCTGCCTGAATGATTTTGAGCTCCTTTCACACTCAAACCCTTCTAGGATTTTTTTATCTCCCTGAATGATTTTAAGCTTCTCTCCCACCCAAACCATTCCATGATTCTGTTTCTCCCCGAATGATTTTAAGCTCCTTTCCCACTCAAACCATTCTGGAATTTTTTTACCTCCCAGAATTGATTTTAAACTCCTTTCCCATCCAAAGCATTCTGGGATTCTGTTTCTCCCTGAATGATTTTGAGCTCCTTTCCCACTCAAACCATTCCAGGATTCTGTTTCTCCCCAAATGATTTTAAGTTCCTTTCCCACTCAAACCCTTCTGGAATTCTGTTCCTCCCTGAATGATTTTAAACTCATTTCCCACTCAAACCATTCCAGGATTTTTTTATCTCCCTGAATGATTTTAAGCTCCTTTTCCACCCAAACCATTCCAGGATTCTGTTTCTCCCTGAATGATTTTAAGCTCCTTTCCCATTCAAACCATTCCAGGATTCTGTTTCTCTCTGAATGATTTTAAACTCCTTTCCCACTCAAACTCTTCTAGGAATTTTTTTCTCCCTAAATGATGTTGAGCTCCTTTCCCACCCAAACCATTCCAGGATTCTGTTTCTCCCTCAATTTCATGAACCTTCCCACACACCGCTGCAAAACCCGGCTGCTTTTTCCTCTCTCCCTATAAAACAACCCTGGAGCTGAAGGGCTCAGTCCCTGCTCCTTCCCTGCAGCAGGATTGGGGCAGGAGATGAGGAGCTGGGATGTTTGGGATGCCACCGTGGCAGCTCCTGCAGTCACAACCGGCTGCCAAATGTTCCCCCTCGGAGTTTTCCTGCTCTTATCTTTGCTTTATCTCCTCAGCAGCCAGGGGGGCACAGCTGGAGCCCAAAACCGGAGCAGGGGGAGCACAAACCCAAACCAGGCGGGCTCCAAAGCCTCCTGTGAAGGCGAGTCACCCCAAACTGCTGAACAATCCCAATTCTTTCAGTTTTTGGTTATCATTTTAGAAAGCCTTCGAGGAGCCCCTTTGGTGCAAATTCCCTGGGGCTGGGAAGTTTTTTCCCTTCTGGAATTCGGGCATTCCTGGCATTCATGGGGGAAACATCATCACTGTGAGCTCCTGGGTTCCTCCCAGAGCTTTTCACTGATGTTTTCCCTTTGGAATGAGGGGTGAGGGGGCTGGAATTTCCTCTGAGGTCAGGGCTCTCCGTCAGCTCCTGCTCTGACAGAGCAAACCCAGCGCGGTCCCTGCAGGGTTCCCAGGGGAACAGATTTGTCCGTTTGTCCTTCAGTGCTGTTCAAGCCAGGCTTTACTAAACCAGGCCTGGCTGGAGGTGCTAAACCCAGCCTGGGGTTGGGTTCTGCATTCCCAGCCTGGCTGTGATTCCCAGATGGATCTGGCTGTGTGCACAGGCTGTGGATCCACAGGATTTGGGTGCTGTGATCCAAGGGAACAGCTGGAGCTGGGCCAGGGGGGGTTAATTTGGATATTGGGAGAAGTTTCTTTGCCTTGGGTGTGCCTTGGACACTGCCAGGGATCCAGGGGCAGCCAGAGCTG
Organism: Acrocephalus arundinaceus; assembly: GCA_021534815.1. NCBI lineage: Eukaryota > Metazoa > Chordata > Aves > Passeriformes > Sylviidae > Acrocephalus > Acrocephalus arundinaceus. The sequence continues at coordinate 13,135 of JAJEOU010000295.1, forward strand.
CTCTGGGAATTGCAGCCCACCCTCCCAGAGAAGAATTTCTCCCCAATATCCCATCCTATCCCTGCCCCCTTTTATTTCAAACCATTCCCACATCCTGTCCTTGCCTCCCTTATCCCAAATCTCCATTTTTGCCTCCCATAGTTTAACCTGGAATGGATTGGGTGGGAATTTCAACCCCATCCCCAGGGACACCTCCCACTGTCCCAGAGTGCTCCAGCCTGGCCTTGGGCACTGCCAGGGATCCAGGGGCAGCCACAGCAAATCTGGGAATTCCATTCCAGCCAGGAATTCCTTCCCAAAATCCCACCCCAATCTCCCCTTTCCCAGTTTGAAGCCATTCCCTGTGTCCTGTCCCTCCATCCCTTGTTCCCCAATCCCTCTCTGTGTTTCTGTAGCTCCTTCAGGCACTGGAAGGTCACAATGAGGTCACCCCAAAACCTCTGAACAATCCCAATCCCCTCAGCCTTTCCTCATAATTTAGAAAGTCCCAAAGCCCCTTTGATGCAAATTCCCTGGGTCTGGGAAGCTCTGGGAACACGGAAAACCCAGCGGTGACCCCGAGGTGACGTTTTGCCCAAATCTGGCCTGGCTGGCTCCGCTCTGCCCCACTGGGAGCCCCCACTGCTCCAGCAGCAGCTCCATAACCCCAGAGCCGAGTTTGTTTTCCTTGGACACCGGCACCAGCTTGGAAAAGCTGTGGATGAGTGGGGCAGGGTGAAATTTTCCATAAATCACCATTCCATATGGATGTGCTCAGCCAGATCCCATTCCGGCTGATGGATTGAGGGTTATGTCAGCCCTCTTCCCATCCCTGAGCTTCTCCATCCCTTTTCCTGCTGGGAAAGGGCAGTGCTGGATCTCTGGCACTGAAAGCTGGGAGAATTTATTGCCACAAGGTCAGGAGCACAGAAAACCAGAATTAGTTAAATTAATTTAATTAAATCTGTGCAAATCTCCGAGCTCATTAAGCCCAACCTCTGACCAATCAGCAGCTTCTCACTCTGACCATCCCACTCTGTCCTTGGGAGAAGTTCAATAGTTGAACTTTAAACTTTAATATTTAATATTTGAATATTTAAAAATTAATATTTGAATATTTAAAAATTAATATTTGAATATTTAAAATTTATCTTTAAAGGCCTTTCCAACCCAACCCTGAAGTGTTTTGGGGCAGAGTGAGTGGTGGGAGAGTCGTGATAAGGAGGAGGGAGACAGGCAGGAAGGGGTTAACCCTTCTGGCAGCCCCAGAATTCCATCCCTCCCTTGTTAAAATTCCAATTTTTTTGCCGTTTTCCTCTCCTGCTGCCGATTCCAGAGGATTTCTTGGAGCCTGATGGAGCTGCCAAGCCTTTGCTGGGTGTCAGGAGCTCTGAAATCCAAATTCCCTGATTTCCTTAAGCTGGGAATGCCATCCCTGCTTTTCCAACAGCAGCTCCGTGTTATCCCAGCTCACCCAGCCCCACCTGCAGCTGCTTTCCCACTTTTCCAACCATCCCAAAGCCGCAGGGACTGATCCCTACCTTAATATATCCCTTAAACCAACGCCCCAGAGGGATTTTGTTGAATTCACGCCCCAAAACATCCCCAACAAAATATTTGCTGTCCACCTCCTTCCTCTGCCCGCGCCCACACGGCCTCCAAATAGGCCAGGCTCTAAAAATATCGAATTTCTGCAGCTTTTAGAGGCTTTTTAGAGGCTCACAAATAGCTCTGGTACCTGAGGCCAGCCCAGGGCTTTGGCCAGACGAGGCCCAGACAGGTCTGGCTCAGCACTCCAGACCCTGCTGCTATTTCTGGCCTTGATTTCCCCTCTGGGTACTGGGGATGGAAGAAAAAAATAAAATCTCACTTCAAAGCCCAGAGCCTCAAAGGCTTCGGTTGTGCCGGGGTCAGAGCGGGTTGAGCCGGCCTGGAAGTGTCCAAGGCTGGGCTGGATGGGGTTTGGAGCAGCCTGGAATGGTGGGAGGTGTCCTGGGGTGGGATGAGATGGGGTTTGAGGTCCCTTCCAGCATGAAACATTCCATGATTCTGGTTAATTCCAGGTTTTTTCAGTCCAACCAGGCTCTGCAAAAACTGAGCTGGGATTTTAGGAATCTGCTTTTTCCAACACGAACCATTCCGGTTCTGTGTTAATAGAATTAATAATTCTGGTTAATTCCAGGTTTTTAACAAGTGGGGAAAGCTCAGGAGCTTTCAGTCAAACCAGGCTCTGCAAAACTGAGATGGGATTTTAGGAATCTGCTTTTTCCAACATGAGCAATTCCATGATTTTGGTTAATTCCAGGTTTTTAATGAGTGGGAAAAACTCAGGAGCTTTCAGTCAAACCAGGCTCTGCAAAAACTGAGATGGGATTTTAGGAATCTGCTTTTTCCAACACAAAATATTTCACAATTCTGGTTAATTCCAAGTTATTAACAAGTGGGAAAATGTTCCTGCTCAGGAGCTTTCAGTCCAACCAGGCTCTGCAAAACTGAGCTGGGATTTAAGGTCCCTTTCAACAAAGGGATTTTAGGAATCTGCTTTTTCCAACATGAACAATTCCATGATTTTGGTTAATTCCAGGTTTTTAACAAGCGGGAAAAGCTCAGGAGCTTTTGGTCAAACCAGGTTCTGCAAAGCTGAGATGGGATTTTAGGAATCTGCTTTTTCCAGCATGAGCAATTCCATGATTATGGTTAATTCCAGGTTTTTAATGAGTGGGGAAAGCTCAGGAGCTTTCAGTCAAACCAGGCTCTGCAAAACTGAGATGGGATTTTAGGAATCTGCTTTTTCCAACATGAGCAATTCCATGATTCTGGTTAATTCCAGGTTTTTAACGAGTGGGGAAAGGCTCAGGAGCTTCCAGTCAAACCAGGCTCTGCAAAAACTGAGATGGGGTTTGAGGTCCCTTCTAACATGGGGATTTTAGGAATCTGCTTTTTCCAACATGAGCAATTCCATGATTGTGGTTAATTCCAGGTTTTTAATGAGTGGGAAAAACTCAGGAGCTTTCAGTCCAACCAGGCTCTGCAAAGCTGAGATGGGATTTTAGGAATCTGATTTTTCCAACACAAAATATTTCATAATTCTGGTTAATTCCAAGTTATTAACAAGTGGGAAAATGTTCCTGCTCAGGAGCTTTCAGTCCAACCAGGCTCTGCAAAACTGAGCTGGGATTTGAGGTCTCTTCCAACACAGGGATTTTAGGAATCTGCTTTTTCCAACATGAACAATTCCATGATTGTGGTTAATTCCAGGTTTTTAACGAGTGGGAAAAACTCAGGAGCTTTCAGTCCAACCAGGCTCTGCAAAACTGAGCTGGGGTTTGAGGTCTCTTCCAACACAGGGATTTTAGGAATCTGCTTTTTCCAGCATGAACAATTCCATGATTGTGGTTAATTCCAGGTTTTTAACGAGTGGGAAAAACTCAGGAGCTTTCAGTCCAACCAGGCTCTGCAAAGCTGAGATGGGATTTTAGGAATCTGCTTTTTCCAACATGAATAATTTCATGATTCTGGTTAATTCCAGGTTTTTAATGAGTAGGAAAAGTTCAGGAGCTTTTGGTCAAACCAGGCTCTGCAAAAACTGAGATGGGATTTTAGGAATCTGATTTTTCCAACACAAAATATTTCATAATTCTGGTTAATTCCAAGTTATTAACACGTGGGAAAATGTTCCTGCTCAGGAGCTTTCAGTCAAACCAGGCTCTGCAAAACTGAGATGGGATTTTAGGAATCTTCTTTTTCCAGCATGAACAATTCCAAGATTGTGGTTAATTCCAGATTTTTGACGAGTGGGAAAAGCTCAGGAGCTTTCAGTCCAACCAGGCTCTGCAAAACTGAGATGGGATTTAAAGCCCCTTCCAACATGAACAATTCCATAATTCTGGTTAATTCCAGGTTTTTGACGAGTAGGAAAAGCTCAGGAGTTTTCAGTCCAACCAGGCTCTGCTAAGCTGAGCTGGGAGGTGCAGGGGCACAAGGCCGTGGTTTGTGCCTTGTCCCCAGGTAAAGTTCCCCCTCTTTTCCAGCCTTTTGCCATGGAAATCGCTGGAATTTCTGTCCCCACCGTGGGGATTTGTCACACAGGCCCCATCTCCGTGTCCTCAGTGTTTAATCAGAAAAGTTTTATTTGCCTGTTTGTTGTGACAACGGGATCTGAGTTTCCCTTGGCTGTAAATGTTTATTCCTCCAAACCAGAGCCCGAGTGCAGCAAAATTCTGCTCCTTTCTGTGTCTGGGAGGGTCTCCAGCATCTCCTCCCTTCAGGAAAATGTTAATTAAGCTGATTTTGGGGTTTGTTTTGGTGTTTTGGTGCTGTAAATTCGAAGTCAGTGCGATCCTTTGCCTCAGTGGCTCCTTTGTGGCAGGTCAGGTGCTGCAGTCAGGGAATCGTGGCAGGGTTTGGGTTGGAAAGGCCTTTTGGGATCGTTTTTCTGTTCAAACATTGAACTCCTGCTAAGGACAGAGCGGGGTGGTCTGGGTGAGGAATCACTGATTGGTCGGAGGTTGGGCTTAATGAGCTCCGAGGGTTTTTGCAGAGATTTAATTTAATTAATTCTGTGTTCCCAACCTTGTCGTGCCTTGTGTTGGGAAAATGAATCCACCAACACCCGAGGTTGTGTCCAAAAAGGAGGCAGAGGAGCCCTTTGACTTTATTCCAATAAAGGGAGAGGCCATGGGGCATTTCTCTCCAATTTTTAGGGGATTTATCCTTTTTATCCCAATTTCCTGGCCACATTTCCCTCTCTCTCTCCCCACTGGCTGAGGCACTTGAGAGGTGCAGAATTCCCAAAATGCCCAACACCCTAAATTCCCCTTTTAATGTATAACCCCCCTAATTTTTAATTCTTATGGGATTTATGGGTTTTCCCCATTGTTTCTTTCCTCTTTCAATATCCAATTTCATTGATCAGCAAACCCAGGGTTTGTTTGTAAAGGCAAAAATCTTCTTTTCCATTCATCCATCAGGAGAATCCTTCCCGTTGTTCCTCTCATCCCTCAGTGCTGGTTTTATCCACCAGCAGCCCCAGATGTTGTAAAGATTTTGATTTAGCAGATTTTGTAAAGATTTTGATTTAGCAGATGTTGTAAAGATTTTGATTTAGCAGATTTTGTAAAGACATATCTGTCATTCCTCTCAGAACCTTAATGAGGACGGATCAATTAAACACGGCCCCAGTGAGGGTGAGGAGCACAAAAAGGTTTTTGTGTTTTGGTGCTCTGAGTCAGGCGTTGCTCCTGGGATGGGGGGATGGATTTGGGCTCTGCAGAGCCCCAAGGTGGCTCCGTGCACCCCTGGGAGTGCCCCAGGCCAGGCTGCAGAAATCTGAGATAGCGGGAGGGGTCCCTGCCCATGGCTGGGTGGGATTCAAGGTCATTTCCCACCCAAACCATTCCAGGATTCCATGCTGTGATCCCATGTTATAATCCCATGTTGTGATTCCATGTTATAATTCCATGCTATAATTCCATGTTATAATCCCATTTTATAATCCCATGTTATAATTCCACGTTATAATTCCATGTTATAATTCTGTGTTATAATCCCATGTTATAATTCCATGCTGTAATCCCATTTTACAATCCCATTTTATAATTCCATGTTATAATTCCATGCTATGATTCCATTTTACAATTCCATTTTATAATCCCGTGTTATAATTCTGTGTTGCTATAATTCCATGCTGTGATTCCATGTTACAATTCCATTTTAAAATCCCATGCTATAATTCCATGCTATGATCCCATGCTATAATTCCATGCTATGATCCCATGTAATAATTCCATGTTATGATCCCATGTTATAATTCCATGTTATGATCCCATGTTATAATTCCATACTATGATTCCACATTACAATTCCATGCCTCTCCAGGCTCCGTCCCCTCCGCGGTGTCCCCAGCCTTCCCCAGGGCTGTCCCCTTGTTATGAATGAAACAGGGCAGGAGATGATCTTAACTCCTTTTCAGCCTTTATTAGAAAAGGGGGAAGCTCAAGGGATCACCTTTGCTGCCAGGAGTTCACCCTCACGGGAACACTCAGGAACTTGTGGGGGCTCGCTCGGGCCAGGGTCTCCTTTACATCCTTTAGGTTATGGTGAGTGGAGGTGAATTCACCACAGGCAGCCCCAGGTTTTGTTTATCCAGCAGTGTCCTTGATAAATCCAGGTTCGGTGTTGGCCCCGTTAATTCACCACAGGCAGCCCCAGGTTTTGTTTATCCAGCAGTGTCCTTGATAAATCCAGGTTCGGTGTTGGCCCCGTTAATTCACCACAGGCAGCCCCAGGTTTTGTTTATCCAGCAGTGTCCTTGATAAATCCAGGTTCGGTGTTGGCCCCGTTGTTTCTAGGGGATCCTTGGTGTTGGTTGTGCTTCTGTTTATGGTAAAGCCTTCGGGGAGTCCCTTTAATTACTGTATTGTGTCCTTGGTTTGACGGGCAGGCAGGGAATAGGTGGGGAATATGCTGGGAGCAGGCTGAGAGCTAGCTGGGAGCAGGCTGAAAGCAAGGTGGGAGCAAGCTCGGAGCAGGCTGGGAGCAAACTGACAGCAAGCTGAGACCAAGCTGGGAGCAGGCTGAGAACAAACTGGGAGCAGGCTGGGAGCAAGCTGGGAGCAAGCTGGGAGCAAGCTGGGAGCAGGCTGAGAGCAAGCTGGGAGCAAGCTGAGAGCAAGCTGGGAGCAGGCTGAGAGCAAACTGGGAGCAGGCTGAGAGCAAACTGGGAGCAGGCTGACAGCAAGCTGGGAGCAAGCTGGGAGCAAGCTGGGAGCAGGCTGAGAGCAAGCTGGGAGCAAGCTGAGAGCAAGCTGGGAGCAGGCTGAGAGCAAACTGGGAGCAAGCTGGGAGCAGGCTGGAAGCAAACTGGGAGCAGGCTGAGAGCAAGCTGGGAGCAAACTGGGAGGAAGTTGGGAGCAAGATGGGAGCAAGCTGGGAGCAGGCAGAGGCCTACCCCAATGGGAAGTAAGGGGAGTTTGGGATTTGAGGGGGAATACACAACTTAAACCACATGGATCTGGGATTTAGGGGTAGGAATACAACTTTTAGAAGGTGAGGGGGCTGGGATTCCAGAGTACAGATTTCAGGGATCGGGATTTGTGGGCACAGATTTGGCACCAATAGTTTGGAATAACAGTATAATGTTTTAACAGTATAATGATATAACACACAACATAAAGACATCATTTGGAGTCTCTAAATTTTATTCATTTCACCCTTGCTCTGCCCAGGCTCCACGGAGCCTTTCCCAGCCCAGCCAGGTTTTATCAGCCCAAATCCTCACTGGGTTTGCTCCCGGCCACTGAGCCTGGCTCCAACTCTGCTCCCTCAGCCTTTTGTGCAGCCCCAGCCCCGCTCCTGTCCCCAGGGCACCGCTGTCCCCTGGCTCTGTCCCGTCCTGTTGTGTTTATTTAGCTGCCAGGACCTTGGGGTGACTCAGAGGCTCAGCTCCAGATGTTTAAACCCAAACAGATTCCACCCATTCCCATGGATGGGAAGGAAAAAAGAAAGAGTATTTTTCCTCTGGTGGCTGAGGTTTGAGTGGAAGTTTTTACAATGGACAAAGCCCCTGTGGAAAGATTTTTGTGTTGTGTTGTGGATTGGAGGGGAAAAAATCGGGTTTTTGTTCAAGTTTCAGCCTTAATTCCTGATGTTTGGGAGCTGAGAAATCCTGGAGCTCTGTAGGGAGTGAAAAAAGGATGTAAATAGGATTTATTTCAGGGGCAGTGGGATAGGTCAGGCTTAGGGGAGGAATGAGGAGCTTGAGGGGATCATGGAGCTCTCAGAGCAGGAGAGGAACAAAAATGGAAATGAAAGAACCCAAGGGCAGAGCAGAGAGAAACTGTTGGGAGTGAAAAAAGGAGATAAATATGTTTTATTTCAGGGGCAGTGGGATAGGTCAGGCTTAGGGGAGGAAAGAGGAGCTTGAGAGGATCACGGAGCTCTCAGAGCAGGAGAGGAACGAAAATGGAAATGAAAAAACCCAAGGGCAGAGCAGAGAGAAATCCAAACTCCTCCAGGCTGATTCAGCACCAGGGCAGGCCGGGATTTCTAGGAACGGGATCCTCTCCCTGGATGGATTCCTGAGCATCCTCAGAGCCCTTCAAAAGGAAAAGGAATTGCTGGATTTGGGCACGGAGAAACCCCAAAAACCATCCTGGGCATCACCCACAGAGCCCGAGGCAAACGGGGCAGGGGAAAATTCCCAAAGCTGGGTGGGATTCCAGATTCCACCGTCAGATCCTGGGTTCAGAGCGTGGAAACAAAAGCAGCCGAGGCCGATGTGAGAACTTTTCCGAGCCAGGAATCCTTTTGTGAGGGCTCAAAACAAACCTTTACCCCGGGCTGGCTGCGAGTGTTTCGTAACGGAGCTCGGAGCCTCCGCCAGCGCTTTTGTGTCCTCGCAGCCCCGGGGCCCTGGATGTGGCTCCTGGCAAGGAAAGGATTGGGATAGAGGGAATTACGGCCCGGAGTGGAAGAATTTCGTGCGTTTTCTTCTTTTTTTTTTCTTTATTTTTAACTAATTTGTGTTGTCGGATGTTGGAAGTCGCAGCTGAGATCGTGGAATGCTGGAATGGTTTGGGTGGGAGGGGAATTTCAATCCCTCCCAGCCTGGCCTTGGGCACTGCCAGGGATGCAGGGGCAGGCACAGATTCCCTGGAAATTCCATCCCCACCCTCCCAGGCAAGGATTTCTTCCTAATATCCCATCTAGCCCTGCCCCTCTTTATTTGAAACCATTCCCCCAGTCCTGTCCCTCCCTTATCCCAAATCTCCATTTTTGCTTCCCATGGTTTAACCCGGAATGGTTTGGGTGGGAAGGGAGCTCCCACTGTCCCAGGGTGCTCCAGCCTCTCCCTGGGCACTGCCAGGGGCAGCCAGAGCTGCTCTGGGAATTCCATCCCCACCCTCACAGTCAAGAATTCCTTCCCAATATCCCATCTAACCCTTCCCCCTTTTATTTCAAACCATTCCCCCATCCTCTCCTTACTTCCCTTATCCCAAATCTTCATTTTTGCTTCCCGTGGTTTAACCCGGAATGGTTTGGGTGGGAATTTCAATCCCATCCCCAGGGACACCTCCCACTGTCCCAGGGTGCTCCAGCCTGGCCTTGGGCACTGCCAGGGATCCAGGGGCAGCCACAGCAAATCTGGGAATTCCAGCCCAGCCAGGAATTCCTTCCCAATATCCCACCCCAATCTCCCCTTTCCCAGTGGGAAGCCATTCCCTGTGTCCTGTCTCTCCATCCTTGTCCCCAGCCCCTCTTCAGGGAATCCTGGAATGGTTTGGGTGGGAAGGGACCTTAAAAGTCACCCAGTGCCACCCCTGCCATGGCAGGGACACCTCCCACTGTCCCAGGGTGCTCCAGCCTGGCCTTGGGCACTGCCAGGGATCCAGGGGCAGCCACAGCAAATCTGGGAATTCCAGCCCAGCCAGGAATTCCTCCCCAGTATCCCACCTTTCCCTTTTATTTCAAGTCCTCTGTCCCTCATCCCAAATCCCTCTCCAGCCCAGCTTTGCCTCCCTAGGACAAGTCACAGGTTTGGGTTTGGGTTCAGCTCCATCCCAAAATTTTCCTTGTTCTGGGATTGCTCTCCACGTGTCTGTGGAGCACGGAGAGGGGGATTTTAGGGATCTGCTTTATCCATTAGGTGTTGCCTGCTCCTGATTTTTCCCTGGATTCTGTTTTCACCATCAGCCCGGCTGCTGTTGGAGGATAAAACATTTCTGCAAATTATTGAACAGCCCCGGTGTAACAAAACCAAGGGAAATCATTCCAATCCCGAAGAATTATTGGGAAAAAGCTCCTGGCAGCTTTCTGCTGGAGAACCCTCAGTGTGCTGATCCTGGTCCTTTGTTCTTGAATTTTCCAATATAAATCCAGGCTCTGCAGTGGCTCAAATTCCTCTCTGAGGTTTTGCTCTTTGTTCAGAGCCCGAGCAAACCCTCGAGTTGCTCCATCAAAAATTCCCTGCTCTAAACCAGCCCTGAGAAAGAAAAGGGGACAGGATTGGAGTTGGTTTTGCTCTCAAACAAAATTCCAAAATTTCCAGCTCTGAACCAGCTTTGAGGGTGAAAAGGAGACAGGATTTGGATTAGGATTGCAGTTAGTTTTGCTCTCAGACAAAATTCCAAAATTCCCTGCTCTGAACCAGCTCTGGGAAGGAAAAGGGGACAGGATTTGGATTAGGTTTTTCCCAGAAAAAATTCCAAAAATCCTTGCTCTAAACCAGCCCTGGGAGGGAAAAGCAGATGGGATTGGGTTTGGTTTTGCTCCCAGACAAAATTCCAAAATTTCCTGCTCTGAACCAGCTTTGAGGGGGAAAAGGGGACAGGATTGGGATTGGGTTTTTTTCCAGACAAAATTCCAAAATTTCTTGCTCTAAACCAGCCCTGGGAGGGAAAAAGGGACAGGATTGGGATTGGTTTTTTTCCCAGACAAAATTCCCTGCTCTAAACCAGCCCTGGAGGGGAAAAAGGGGATGGGATTGGGATTGGTTTTGCTCCCAGACAAAATTCCAAAATTCTCTGCTCTGATCCAGCTCTGGGAAGAAAAGGGGACAAGATTGGGGTTGGGATTGGTTTTGCTCCCAAACAATATTCCCTGAATTCCAGAGCTCTAAACCAGCTTTGAGAGGGGAAAAGGAGATGGGATTGGGATTGGTTTTGCTCCCAGACAAAATTCCAAAATTCCCTGCTCTAAACCAGCTCTGGGAAGGAAAAAAGGACAGGATTGGGGTTGATTTTGCTCCCAGACAGAATTCCTAATTTTTCTGCTCTAAACCAGCCCCAGGAGGGAAAAGGGGATGGGATTGGGGTTGGTTTTGCTGTCAGACAAAATTCCAAAATTTCCTGCTCTAAACCAGCCCTGTGAGGGAAAATGGGACAGGATTGGGATTGGGGTTTTTTTCCAGACAAAATTCCCTGCTCTAAATCAGCCCTGGGAAGGAAGAAGGGATGGGATTTGGGTTGGTTTTGCTCCCAGACAAAATTCCAAAATTTCCTGCTCTGAACCAGCTTTGAGGGGGAAAAAGGGACAGGATTGGGATTAGGTTTTTTTCCAGACAAAATTCCCTGCTCTAAATCAGCTCGGGGAGGAAAAAGGGACAGGATTTGGGTTGGGTTTTTTTTCCAGATTCCTGGAAAATTCCCTGCTCTAAACCAACTCTGGGAAGAAAAGGGACAGGATTGGGGTTGGTTTTGCTCCCAAACAAAATTCCAAAATTCCCTGCTCTAAACCAGCCCTAGGAGGGAAAAGGGGACAGGATTTGGGTTGATTTTGCTCTCAGGCAGATCCTGAAAAAGTCACTGTGGTCTGTTGGAGCTATCAGGAAATGAATTCCCTCCAGGAATGAAATGTTGCCTCATTTCTTTGGGTTTTTTGCTGCTTTGCTCATTTTTTTATCCTTCTTGGCAAACACAGGCCAAAAATAAATGATGACAGAAGAGTTGGATGTCCTGACCAGAATCCCAGGTTGGAGCAGGATTTCTTTTCATGTCTGAGTCAGCATCTCCGGGGCAGAGGGATGAGCTGGGAGAGTTTTGTCAGAGCCTGAGGTGGCACTTTGGCCCCGGGAATGTTTTCCCAAATCCGAGAGCAAGAAATTCCATTTCCACCTGATTTTTCACTGCTGTAAAAAAACCAAAAAACCAACAAGGACCCAGCCCAGTGAGTCAGGGGGGGAAGAAATGTTCAAATTCCCAGCTTGGAAGTGGGAAATTCTGGGATTTGGGGTGCTGGAGTGGGAAATACAGGAATTTTGAGTCCTGGAGTGGGAAATATGGAAAATCTGAGTTCTGGAGTGGGAAATTCTGGGATCTCGAGTGCTGGTGTGGGAAATACAGGAATTTCAAGTGCTGGAATGGGAAATGCAGGGATTTTGAATCCCAGAGTGGGAATTACAGGAATTTTGAGTGCTGGACTGGAAATACAGGATTTTTAAAACCTGCAGTGGGAAGTACAGGGATCTTGAGTTCTGGAGTGGGAATTACAGGAATTTTGAGTCCTGGAAATGGAAATACATGAATTTCAAGTGCTGGAGTTGGGAATTCTGGGATTTTGAGTTCTGGAGTGGGAAATTCTGGGATTTTGAATTCTGGAGTGGGAGATACAGGAATTTTGAATCCTGGAGTGGGAAATACAGGAATTTTGAATCCTGGAGTGGGAAATACAGGAATTTTGAATCCTGGAGTGGGAAATTCAGGGATCTCAAAGGTTAGAGTGAGAAAATCTGGGATCTTGAGTTCTGAAGTGAGAAATTCTGGGATTTTGAGTCCTGGAGTATCAAATACAGGAATTTTGAATCCTGGAGTGGGAAATACAGGAATTTTGAGTTCTGGAAATGGAAATACAGGAATTTCAAGTGCTGGAGTGGGAAATACAGGGATTTTGACTCCTGGAGTGGGAAATTCTGGGATCTCAAGGGGTAGAGTGAGAAATTCTGGGATCTTGAGTTCTGAAGTGGGAAATTCTGGGATTTTGAGTCCTGGAGTTTCAAATACAGGAATTTTGACTCCTGGAGTGGGAAATTCAGGGATCTCAAGGGTTGGAGTGAGAAATTCAGGGATCTCCAGTTCTGGAGTCACCGATATCCCACTCCTGCTGTGCTCAGAGCTCTTCTGGAAACAGCTGGAACAACTCCTTTTGATTTGTTAAGCTGCAGAAATAATTGCAAAAACAACAGGCAGATCCCCAAGTACCTCCCAGCATTTCCAAGCTTCTCATTCTTCAAGAGGTTTTTGATTTTTTCTTTTCTTGCATCATTGTGACTTTTCTCCTTCTCACCCTCTGCGGGCTCTTCTCTTGCTCTGAAATCCCAGCAAGGCATTCCCAGATCCATCCAGGGCTTTGGGACATTAAAATCCACCCTCTGGCCTGGAAAATCCCTGAGGTGGAGATGCCTGGAAGCTGCAGGGATGCAGCAGGGAAGGAATAGTGGGAAATACAGGAATTTTGAGTGCTGGAGTGGGAAATTCTGGGATTATGAGTGCTGGAGTGGGAAATACAGGAATTTTGAGTGCTGGAGTGGGAAATTCAGGGATCTCAAGGGTTGGAGTGAGAAAATCTGGGATCTTGAGTTCTGGAGTGGGAAATTCTGGGATTTTGAGTCCTGGAAATGGAAATACAGGAATTTCAAGTGCTGGAGTAGGAAATACAGGGATTTTGACTCCTGGAGTGGGAAATTCAGGGATTTTGAGTGTTGGAGTGGGAAATACAGGAATTTTGACTCTCTGCTCCCTCCCAAGAAATCCTCAAGGCTGGAAAAACCCTCAGGTCAAATCCAACTCCTCTGTTTGCCTCGGGGGTTTTCATTTCCCATTTCTGGGACTTTAACATTTCCCAATTCTGTGACTTTAACGTGCAGCAGGGCTGATCCTCACCTGAATACAGGTCCTAAACCTACTCAGGGTTTCCTCCAGGATGGATAAATCCCACAAAAATTCCCATTTCTGTGACTTTAACGTGCAGCAGGGCTGACCCTCACCTGACTACAGGTCTTAAACCTACTCAAGGCTTCCTACAGGACAGATAAATCCCAAAAAATTTCCTATTTCTGGGAATTCCCATTTCTTTGACGTACAGCAAGGCTGACCTTTACCTGAGTACGGGTCCCAGACCTACTCAGGATTTCCTCCAGGATGGATAAATCCCACAAAATTTCCCATTTCTGGGACTTTAAAATTTCCCAAGTCTGTGACTTTAATGTGCAGCAGGGCTGATCCTCACCTGAGTACGGGTGTTAAATGTACTCAGGGCTTCCTACAGGACGGATAAATCCCACAAAATGTCCCATTTTTGTGACTTTAAAATGTCCCATTTCTGTGGCTTTAAAATGTCCCATTTCTGTGACTTTAATATTTCCGATTTATGGGACTTTAACGTGCAGCAGGGCTGATCCACACCTGACTACGGGTCCTAAACCTACTCAGGGTTTCCTCCAGGACGGATAAATCCCACAGCACAGAAGGAAATCTCCCTCTCCCACCTCCCCAGCTGCCAGTGTGAATTTCCTCCCCTTCCCCATCTTTTCCCAGGTGCTTTTCCAGCTCAGTTTGAAGTGCTGCCTCCTTGGCCTGTGGGTTAATCCCTTTAAAAGGCTTTTATTAAAAACACTTTTAGATCTTCAGCACCCACAGCTGTTTCCAAGTGGATTTAAGGCTTTGATTGCTTTTTTTTTTCTTTCCTGGTGAAGAAAACGAGGCAGGGGAGGGGGAGTGAGGAGAACAAACTTCCCTCTGGCAGCCCTGGGTAAACACAATTTCTCCACCGAGGCAAAAGCTGGAAACATTTCCCAAATTGAGTTGCAGGGTTTGGAAAGCAGCCTGGGGAGGCCTGGAATGCCCCGAGACCTTCCTGACAGCACGTAGTCAAAAAAAAAAAAAAAAATTCTGCAAAGATTTTAGGAAAAACTGCCAAGCTCAGGAGAAATTTGGTGCTGCAAATGGATTTCTGGAGAGGTTTCAAATCCCCTCTTACATCAGACCCTTGGAACACCTGAAATTGCCTCAGATGTAACGAATTTGGCTGTCACGGGGGGTTATTTTTAATTCTTGGGAGCTACCAGAGCTTTCAGAACTGGAGGCCAGCCCTGTGTGAGTAGCACTGCTGGGTAAATCCTGTTTTCCAGGGGGTTGAGGGATGCTCCAGCTGGGATTTTGGAGAATTGGATTCCTGCAGCTCAAGGGGAGATGAGGAATCAGTGATTTGCAAAACTGGGTGGTAAATGTGGACAAATAAAAGACAGAAAGGGGAAAAAATAAGAAAAAGGAGGAGGGAAGGCTTAAGTGAGTTGTCCCAGGTGGTGTGGGAGAGGAGCAAAGCTGAGGATGAGGAGGAGATGCCAACCCCGTTCCCTGTCCCATTCCCTGCCCCATTCCCTGCCCCATTCCCTGTCCCACTCCTTGCCCCATTCCTTGCCCCATGCCCTGCCCCATGCCCTGTCCCATTCCCTGTCCCATTCCCTGTCCCATTCCCTGTCCCATTCCCTGACCCTTTCCCTGTCCCATTCCCTGTCCCACTCCCTGACCCATTTCCTGCCTCTCTCCCTCTTCCCAAACCTTTAAAAAGGAGGCCCAGCTGTGCTTCCCCCTCAATTTTTAAGCCTTAGGACAATGAAAATTGGGGAGTCACCCTAAATTCAAACCCACAGAAAAGCGTTGTCAAGGTTTTCCCCTCCCGTGGAAAATGGAGATTCCCTGTCAATGAATGAATATCCCCCAAAATCATGGAAAAAGCAAAGTTTCCTTTGATTGAGAGAATTAAATTTGCAGGGGAAGTGAATTCCCCCACAATCTGAACACAGACAGTTATGAAAAATGAAGATTTCCCCCTCAATTTAAACTCCTTTTCTCCTAATAATTTTATTCTAATTTTAGTCTAATAATTACTACTTTATTTATTTATTCTCCTAATAATAATTTCTTCTCCCTTTTTCTGAGGGCTCTGTGGAAATAAAAAAAAGCCCTTTTTTTCTCTGCCCTTCCCCAGGCTCTGCTCCTTGCATCAGCACCGGGGAAAGCATCTGGGGAATGGCTGAGCCGTGGAATTTGCAGGACCCAGCAGGTCCTGCGAGCCCTGACCAGAGGCCCGTAGCCTTTTTAAATTATTTTTTCCTTTTCCGAGTGGCTGAATCCGAGGATTCCTCAGTTCTGATGTAACCCCGAGCAGGACCACGTGGGTTTGCACATAATTGACGAGCAAAGGGCTCCTGGAAGGGAATTCAGGCATTTTTTCAGAAGCTCTTTTGTAACCGCTCGCCACAGAGGAACTTTTCCAGCCAGGATTTGTCCCTGAGGCTCTGCAGGGTTGGTTTGTGCCCTCAAGGAATATTTTCCATCCAGGATTTGCTCATTCCAGCCAGAATTTGCTCCTGGAATCCTGCAGGGCTGGATTTTGCCCTCAGGGATCTTTTCCACCCAGGATTTGCCCCCTTCAGCCAGGATTTCCCTCTGGGGCTGTGCAGGGTTGATTTGTGTCCTTAAGGAATCTTTTCCAGCCAGGATTTGCTCCTGAGGCCCTGCAGGGCTGGTTTTTGCCCTCAGGGATGTTTTCCATACAGGATTTGCCCCCCTCCAGTCAGGATTTGCTCCTGAGGCTCTGCAGGGTCGATTTGTGCCCTCAAGGAATCTTTTCCACCCAGGATTTGTCCCTGGTGTCCTGCAGGGCTGGTTTGTGCCCTCATGGATTTTTTCCACACAGAATTTGTCCCCTCCAGCCAGGATTTGTCCCCTCCACACAGGATTTGTGCCCTCAGGTTTCTTTTCCAGCCAGGATTTATACATTCCAGCCAGGATTTGCCCCAGGAGTCCTGCAGGACTGGTTTTTGCCCTCAGGGATCTTTTCCACCCAGGATTTGCCCCTTCCAGCCAGGATTTCCCCCTGGGGCTCTGCAGGGTTGGTTTGTGCCCTCAAGGAATATTTTCCATCCAGGATTTGCTCATTCCAGCCAGGATTTGCTCCTGGAATCCTGCAGGGTTGGGTTTTGCCCTCAGGGATCTTTTCCACCCAGGATTTGTCCCCTTCAGCCAGGATTTCCCTCTGGGGCTGTGCAGGGTTGATTTGTGTCCTTAAGGAATCTTTTCCAGCCAGGATTTGCTCCTGAGGCCCTGCAGGGCTGGTTTTTGCCCTCAGGGATGTTTTCCATACAGGATTTGCCCCCCTCCAGTCAGGATTTGCTCCTGAGGCTCTGCAGGGTCGATTTGTGCCCTCAAGGAATCTTTTCCACCCAGGATTTGTCCCTGGGGTCCTGCAGGGCTGGTTTGTGCCCTCATGGATTTTTTCCACACAGAATTTGTCCCCTCCAGCCAGGATTTGTCCCCTCCACACAGGATTTGTGCCCTCAGGTTTCTTTTCCAGCCAGGATTTATACATTCCAGCCAGGATTTGCCCCAGGAGTCCTGCAGGGCTGGATTTTGCCCTCAGGGATCTTTTCCACCCAGGATTTGTCCCCTTCAGCCAGGATTTCCCTCTGGGGCTCTGCAGGGTTGGTTTGTGCCCTCAAGGAATATTTTCCATCCAGGATTTGCTCATTCCAGCCAGAATTTGCTCCTGGAATCCTGCAGGGCTGGATTTTGCCCTCAGGGATCTTTTCCACCCAGGATTTGCCCCTTTCCTGCCAGGATTTCCCTCTGGGGCTCTGCAGGGTTGGTTTGTGCCCTCAAGGAATATTTTCCACCCAGGATTTGCCCACTCCAGCCAGGATTTGCTCCTGGAATCCTGCAAGGCTGGATTTTGCCCTCAGGGATCTTTTCCATACAGGATTTGCCCCTGGAGTCTTGCAGGTTTGATTTGTGCCCTCAAGGAATCTTTTCCAGCCTGGATTTGCCCCCTCCAAGACAGGATTTGTGCTCTCAGGGATCTTTTCCACCCAAAATTTGCCACTTCCAGACAGGATTTGCCCCTGGAGACCTTCAGAGTTGGTTTTTTGCCCTCAGGGATCTTTTCCAGCCAGAATTTGCCCCCTCCATCCAAGATTTATCCCCTCCAGCCAGGATTTGTCCCTGGGGCTCTGCAGGGTTGGGTTTTGCCCTCAGGGATCTTTTTTACCTTGGATTTAACCCCTCCAGACAGGATTTGCACCCTCAGGGATCTTTTCCACCCAGGATTTGCCCCCTCCAGCCAGGATTTGCCCCTGGAGACCTTCAGGGTTGGTTTTTTTGCCCTCAGGGATTTTTCCAGCCAGGATTTGCTCCTCAGGCTCAGCAGAGCTGATTTGTGCCCTCAAGAAATCTTTTCCAGCCAAGATTTGACCCTGGGGCTCTGCAGGGTTGGTTTGTGCCCTCAGGGATCTTTTCTGCACAGAATTTGCCCTCTCCAGTCAGGATTTGTACCCTCCACATAGGATTTGTGCCCTCAGGTTTCTTTTCCAGCCAGGATTTGGCCCTGGAGACCTTCAGGGTTGAGTTTTCCCTCAGGGATCTTTTCCAGCCAGGATTGGCCTCCTCTACACAGGATTTGTGCTTTCAGGGATCTTTTCCAGCCTGAATTTGCCCCTGGAGAACTTCAGGGTTGGGGTTTTTTGCCCTCAGGGATCTTTTCCACCCAAGATTTGTCCCTGGGGTCCTGCAGGGTTGATTTGTGTCCTTAAGGAATCTTTTCCAGCCAGGATTTGCTCCTGAGGCACTGCAGGGTTGATTTGTGCCCTCAGGGATCTTTTCCACCCAGGATTTGCCCCTTTCCTGCCAGGATTTCCCTCTGGGGCTCTGCAGGGTTGGTTTGTGCCCTCAAGGAATATTTTCCATCCAGGATTTGCTCATTCCAGTCAGAATTTGCTCCTGGAATCCTGCAGGGCTGATTTGTGCCCTCATGGATTTTTGCCCTCAAGGGTTTGAGGGGTTTTGCCCTCAAGGAATGTTTTCCAGCCTGGATTTGTCCCCTCCAGCCAGGATTTCCCCCTGGGGTTCTGCAGGGTTGGTTTTTGCCCTCAAGGAATCTTTTCCAGCCAGGATTTGTCCCCTGGGGCACTGCAGGGTTGGGTTTTGCCCTCAAGGATCTTTTTTTACCTAGGATTTAACCCCTCCAGACAGGATTTGTGCCCTCAGGGACCTTTTCCACTCAGGATTTGCCCTTGGAGACCTTCAGGATTGGTTTTGTGCCCTCAGGGATCTTTTCCAGCCAGGATTTGCCCCCTCCAATCAAGATTTGCCCCTTCCAGCCAGGATTTGTTCCCTCAGGGATCTCTTCCAGCCAGGATTTGCCCCTTCCAGTCAGGATTTGCCCCCTCCAGCCAAGATTTACCCCATCCAGACAGGATTTGCCCCTAGAGACCTGCAGGATTGTTTTTTTGCCCTCAGGGATCTCTTCCAGCCAGGATTTGCCCCTTCCAGCCAGGATTTGTTCCCTCAGGGATCTCTTCCAGCCAGGATTTGCCCCTTCCAGCCAGGATTTGTTCCCTCAGGGATCTTTTCCACCCAGGATTTGCCCCTTCCAGCCAGGATTTGTTCCCTCAGGGATCTTTTCCACCCAGGATTTGCCCCTTCCAGCCAGGATTTGCCCCCTCCAGCCAGGATTTGCCCCTAAAACTTCCAGCACTGCTCTGTGCCCTCACGTAGGTCCCAGATGTGAAACCCATTGTGCCTCAGTGAGTCACTGCTGTCCCGGGCTGTGGAGGAGGAGCTGCAGGAACGCTGCTGTCAGCACGATGGAATCCCAAATTCCACATGAAATCACAGCCTTGGATAAAAATCCCCAAAGTCCTTCCCTGCCAGGGCTCCCGGAATGATTCTGTGCTTAAGGTTGGCCCTAACAAAGCTGAGCTTAGTTTATTTCCACAGGAACAGGGACTCAATTAACATGAAAACAGTGCTTTTGAAATTATTATTTAGCTAATTATTAGCTAATTATTAATTAATAATTATTGTATCTTATATATTATATAATATATATTATATAGTATATATTATATATTATATATTATATTACTATTTGTATTATATTATATTATACATATTATATATTATATTATAATTGTTAGCTAATTAATAATAATTAGATTATTATGAATTAATTATTAATTTTTTTCAATTAACATTAAAAAATGACAAAGCAGATTTGTTGTAGGGCTGCTTATAAAATAAATTAAAGTTGGGGGGTTTTTTCTTAATGAGGAAAAGATTCCTCTTCCAGAGGATGGATTGACACAAGGTGGAAAGGTTTGTTTCATAAAGTCAGAGAAAGGTTTGGGTTGGAAAGGAGCTTAAAAATCATCTCATCCCACCCCTGCCATGGCAGGGACACCTCCCACTGTCCCAGGGTGCTCCAGCCTGGCCTTGGGCACTGCCAGGGATCCAGGGGCAGCCACAGCAAATCTGGGAATTCCAGCCCAGCCAGGAATTCCTTCCCAAGATCCCATTTAAATCTCCCCTTTCCCAGTTTGAAGCCATTCCCTGTGTCCTGTCCCTCCATCCCTTGTCCCCAGTCCCTCTCCAGGGAATTCTGGAATGGTTTGGGTTGGGAGGGACCTTAAAAGTCACCCAGTGCCACCCCTGCCATGGCAGGGACACCTCCCACTGTCCCAGGGTGCTCCAGCCTGGCCTTGGGCACTGCCAGGGATCCAGGGGCAGCCACAGCAAATCTGGGAATTCCAGCCCAGCCCCACCCAGGGAAGAATTTTTCCCAATATCCCACCTAACCCTGCCATCTGGAAGTTTGAATCTGTCTTTTCCTGTCACTCCTCTGCCTCCCTGCCCTGTCCCTTCCTCAACACCTCATCCTTTCTGCCCTACCTGACCACAGCTGGGCTGTGATCCCACCTGGAAATCCCAAAACCCCTTTCCCCACAACCCAGAATCATTCCAAATAATTTTCCGCTCACAGAACTTGATCACAATTGGTCAGTAATAACACCTGGAAGCTCACAGCCCATTTCCCTACAACCCAACATCATTCCCAGTTATTTTCTGCTCACAGAACTTGACCTAGGTGGGATCACAACTGGACTGTCATCCCACCTTGAATTTCCAAAACCTGTTTCCCACAACCCAGCATCATTCCCAGTTATTTTCCGCTCACAGAACTTGACCACAGCTGGTCTGTGATCCCACCTGGAATTCCCAAATCCCATTTCCCCACAACCCAGCATCGTTCCCATTAAATTTCCATTCACAGAACTTGATCACAATTGGTCAGTGATAACACCTGGAAGCTCACAGCCCATTTCCCTACAACCCAACATGATTCCCAACAATTTTTCGCTCACAGAACTTGATCACAATTGGTCTGTGATCCCTGGAATTCCCAAACCTCATTACCCCACAACCCAGCACTGTTCCCATTTATTTTCCATTCACAGAACTTGACCACAGCTGGTCTGTGATCCCACCTGGAATTCCCAAACCCATTTCCCCACAACCCAGCACCATTCCCGTTTATTTTCCATTCACAGAACTTGACCACAGCTGGTCTGTGACCCCACCTGGAATTCCCAAACCCATTTCCCCACAACCCAGCACCATTCCCATTAAATTTCCATTCACAGAACTTGACCACAGCTGGTCTGTGATCCCACCTGGAATTCCCAAATCCCATTACCCCACAACCCAGCACCATTCCCGTTTATTTTCCATTCATAGAACTTGACCACAGCTGGGCTGTGATCCCACCTGGAATTCCCAAATCCCATTTCCTCACAACCCAGCACCATTCCCGTTTCTTTCCCCCCCAGAACATGAACATCCAGGTGGAGGACATCCGCATCCGCGCCATCCTGGCCACCTACCGCAAGCGCGTCCCTGTCACCGAGGGCTACGTGGAGGTGAAGGACGAGGGCACCTGGAAGCAGATCTGCGACAGGCACTGGACCATGAAGAATTCCCGGGTGGTCTGCGGGATGTTCGGCTTCCCCAGCGAGAGGAAATACAACACCAACGTCTACAAGTAAGGGCGGGCATCGAGTTTTCCTAAAGAAAAGGAGACGGGTGGTTTGTAGAGGGAAGTTTCCCCAGGGAGGAAAACAACCCTGGAAAAATATCTGGAAAAAAAAAACTCACAAGCAAAATTGGCTGATTGGCGTGCTCTCTGTGGAGATTGTTACTAGAAAGTTCTCTGTGTTATCACAGATTGAGTTTTGGGGCAAGAACTTTAATGTTCCTGATTATTGTGCCCTATCAGACCCTTCCCTCAGTGAAAATGAAGGAAGGAACCAAGGAAGGAAGGAACCAGGGATTTATAGGGAGAACGTTGTGTTTTCCAGAGCTGCCAGCAGAAAGGTTTGGGCTGCATCTCCTGTTCCTCAGGAGCCAGGAGCTCTGGACTTCTTTTATTGTCATTTAAATGCCTGGAAAAAAAACCCATGAGCAAAATTTGCTGATTGGCATGCTCTCTGTGGACATTGTTACTAGAAAGTTCTCTGTGTTATCACAGATTGAGTTTTGGGGCAAGAATTTTAATGTTCCTGATTATTGTGCCCTATCAGACCCTTCCCTCAGTGAAAATGAAGGAAGGAACCAGGGATTTATAGGGAGAACGCTGTGTTTTCCAGAGCTGCCAGCAGAAAGGTTTGGGCTGCATCTCCTGTTCCTCGGGAGCCAGGAGCTCTGGACTTCTTTTGTTGTCATTTAAATGCCTGGAAAAAAAAGCCATGAGCAAAAAGGCTGATTGATGTGTTCCCTATGCAAATTGTTACTAGGAAGTTCTCTGTGTTATCATAGGTTGATTTTTGGGGCAAGAATTTTAATGTTCCTGATTGTTGTGCCCTATCAGACTCTTTCCTCAGTGAAAATGAAGGAAGGAACCAGGGATTTATAGGGAGAACGTTGTGTTTTCCAGAGCTGCCAGCAGAAAGGTTTAGGCTGTGAACCAGGAGCTCTGGACTTCTTTTGTTGTCATTTAAATGCTTGGAAAAAAAACCCATGAGCAAAATTTGCTGATTGATGTGCTCTCTGTGGACATTGTTACTAGAAAGTTCTCTGTGTTGTCACAGGTTGATTTTTAGGGCAGGAATTTTAATGTTCCTGATTGTTGTGCCCTATCAGACCCTTCCCTCAATGAAAATGAAGGAAGAAACCAGGGATTTATAGGGAGAACGTTGTGTTTCCCAGAGCTGCCAGCAGAAAGGTTTAGGCTGTGAACCAGGAGTTCTGGACTTCTTTTGTTGTCATTTAAATGCCTGGAAAAAAATCTCATAAGCCAAAAGGCTGATTGATGTGCTCTCTGTGGAGATTGTTACTAGAAAGTTCTCTGTGTTATCACAGATTGAGTTTTGGGGCAAGAATTTTAATGTTCCTGATTATTGTGCCCTATCAGACCCTTCCCTCAGTGAAAATGAAGGAAGGAACCAAGGAAGGAAGGAACCAGGGATTTATAGGGAGAACGCTGTGTTTTCCAGAGCTGCCAGCAGAAAGGTTTGGGCTGCATCTCCTGTTCCTCATCTCCTGTTCCTCAGGATCCAGGAGTTCTGGACTTCTTTTATTGTCATTTAAATGCCTGGGAAAAAAAATGAGCAAAACTGCATGATTGGCGTGCTCTCTGTGGAGATTGTTACTAGAAAGTTCTCTGTGTTATCACAGGTTGATTTTTGGGGCGAGAATTTTAATGTTCCTGATTGTTGTGCCTTGTCAGACTCTTCCCTCAGTGAAAATGAAGGAAGGAACCAGGGATTTATAGGGAGAACGTTGTGTATTCCAGAGCTGCCAGCAGAAAGGTTTAGGCTGTGTCTTCTGTTCCTCGGGAGCCAGGAGCTCTGGACTTCTTTTGTTGTCATTTAAATGCCTGGAAAAAAAACCCATAAGCCAAAAGGCTGATTGATGTGCTCTCTGTGGAGATTGTTACTAGAAAGTTCTCTGTGTTGTCACAGGTTGATTTTTGGGGCAAGAATTTTAATATTCCTGATTGTTGTGCCCTATCAGACCCTTCCCTCAGTGAAAATGAAGGGAGGAACCAGGGATTTATAGGGAGAACGTTGTGTATTCCAGAGCTGCCAGCAGAAAGGTTTGGGCTGCATCTCCTGTTCCTCATCTCCTGTTCCTCAGGAACCAGGAGTTCTGGACCTCTTTTATAGTCATTTAAATGCCTGGGAAAAAAAAATGAGCAAAACTGCATGATTGGCGTGCTCTCTGTGGACATTGTTACTAGAAAGTTCTCTGTGTTGTCACAGGTTGATTTTTAGGGCAGGAATTTTAATGTTCCTGATTATTGTGCCCTATCAGACCCTTCCCTCAGTGAAAATGAAGGAAGAAACCAGGGATTTATAGGGAAAACGTTGTGTTTTCCAGAGCTGCCAGCAGAAAGGTTTAGGCTGTGAACCAGGAGTTCTGGACTTCTTTTGTTGTCATTTAAATGCTTGGAAAAAAAACCCATAAGCCAAAAGGCTGATTGATGTGCTCTCTGTGGAGATTGTTACTAGAAAGTTCTCTGTGTTATCACAGGCTGATTTTTGGGGCAAGAATTTTAATATTCCTGATTGTTGTGCCTATTGGACCCTTCCCTCAGTGAAAATGAACCAGTGATTTATAGGGAGAACGTTGTGTTTTCCAGAGCTGCCAGCAGAAAGGTTTGGGCTGCATCTCCTGTTCCTCGGGAGCCAGGAGCTCTGGACTTCTTTTGTTGTCATTTCTTCTGTTTGCTTTTTGTCACCAGCTCTCATCCCAGACCGAGCTTTTCTCACTCTGTTCCCTAGGAAAAAAAAAAAAAAAAAACCTCTCCAGCAGATGTAAAAGAGTTTAAATGAAATTCTGTCTGGTTCCTTTGCTGCTTGCTGAGCTGGGGAGTGGGGAAGCAGCTTCAGGGGAGGCTGTGAGTGCTCCAGGCAGGAGCTGTGGTTTTCCTGCCTGCTCCTTCTGGCCTGAGGAATTTCTGTTCCTGAACATTCCCCCTGGATCAGCCTGGCTGTGTTTCATGTCTCTCATTACCAAGATCCTGATCTGCTGGAGAGATCCTGGGCTTGGGATAGCCTAAAGCTACACAGGGAAAATTGGGAATAAAGATCCCACTGGGATCCTGTCTGCAGGATTTCCAGGATGCCTGTCCCACATGGAGAGGGAAAAGCTCATCCTGTGGAATTCCTGTTTCTGAACATTCCCCCTGGATCAGCCTGGCCGTGTTTTGTTCCCCTCATTACCAAGATCCTGATCTGCTGCAGAGATCCTTGGCTTGGAAAAGCCCAAAACCACTCAGGGAAAATTGGGAATAAAGATCCCACTGGGATCCTGTCTGCAGGATTCCCAGGATGCCTGTCCCACATGGATTGCTCTGGAGAGGGAAAAGCTCGTCCTGTGGAATTGCTGTTTCTGGATCAGCCTGGCCATGTTTTCTTCTTTTAATTAGCAAGATCCTGGTCCACTGGAGAGATCCTTGGCTTGGAATAGCCCAAAGTCACGCAGAGAAAATCAGGAATAAAGATCCCACTGGGATCCTGCCTGCAGGATTCCCAGGATGGTTTGTTCTGGAGAGGGAAAAGCTCATCCTGTGGAATTGCTGTTCCTGAACATTCCCTCTGGATCAACCTGGCCACATTTCATTTCTCTCATTAGCAAGATCCTTGGCTTGGGATAGCCCAAAACCACACAGGAAAAATCAGGAATAAAGATCCCACTGGGATCCTCTCTGCAGGATTCCAGGGAGATGAGCAGGGAATTCATTGCCCTGGATATCAGTTTGAGGAGGTTTTGCTTCCTCCAGTGCAGCACATTTCCCTCAAACCCTGCGATTCCCATCCCCTGCAGGAGCAGGGAATAAATCACCTCCAGACAGGCAAAGTAGATTTTTCCTGCTTCCAGTTGTGGCCTTTCCAAGAAAAGCATTAACGGGAGCATCTGGAGCCATCTGCCTTCAATAAAAGGGTGCTCAGGAGTTGTTCTGTCTCTTGGACACATGGAAATGGAAAAACTGACGAGAGGTTGTTCAGCAGCAACTCAGCACTGCTGAAAATCCCATTGAATTCAGCTGGAGTTAGGAATATGAAACGCTCCCAAATCCCAGCCCAGGAGATCTCAGCTGCTGAAGAACCTCAGTGCCCCAAGACCTCCCTCCTTTCCTTGTTCTCGGCCTTGCTGGGCTCCAGCACCCACAAATATTTTGGAAAATACGGCAAACATTATCCCAGGTCGGGGAAAAAACAAATGGAGATGGAATTTTATTGGTGGAGCTCTGGCAGCTGCAGAGTTTTGTTTGTCAGCAGAGTTTAAAAGCTGAATTCTTCCTCAGGCTGTTTCTCTGTGCTGTGGGAGGATGCAGAGTGTTCAGCTGGTGTCACTGGGAGAGCTCCCAGTTCTGGGCTGGGAATGACCCTGGGTTTGTGGTGGAGGAACTGGGATGGTGGCCAGAGGCGCCTTCTCACCTGGGCCAGGGGGTGCTTGTCCCACGTGGAGAGGGGAAACTCATCCTGTGGAATTGTTGTTTCTGAACATTCCCTCTGGAACAGCCTGGCTGTGTTTTGTTACTGTCATTAGCAAAATCCTGATCCATTGGAGAGATCCTTGGCCTGGGATAGCCCAAAGCCATGGAGGGAAAATTGGGAATAAAGATCCCACTGGGATCCTGTCTGCAGGATTCCCAGGATGCCTGTCCCACATGGAGAGGGAAAAGCTCATCCTGTAGAATTGCTGTTTCTGAACATTCCTTCTGGATCAGTCTGGCTACATTTCATTTCTCTCATTAGCAAGACCCTGATCTACTGGAGAGATCCTTGGCTTGGGATAACCCAAAGTCACACAGGGAAAATCAGGAATAAAGAACCCACTGGGATCCTGTCTGCAGGATTCCCAGGATGCCTGTCCCACATGGATTGCTCTGGAGAGGGAAAAGCTCATCCTGGAGCTAACCCCCCTCTCCCTGCGATGGTGAAACTGCAGAAAAGTTCTTTCTCCTCATTCCTCCCTTGAATTTGAGAATTCCCTTCTCCCTGGAGCAGCTCCTTTCCCACTCCCGCTCCCAGAAAAGCTGGGATCAGGTTTCTGCCGGCCAAGGCTGCCCCATCCCGCTGCCCCCAGCCCTGCTCCTGCACAATGCCGGGGGGTGAAACGATTTGCAGATGGATCTTGCTCGAAAGAAAACAACTGAGTTCATCCTTGTCCCGCTGCCAGGGGTTTATTCCTGACTGGAACTCAGCCTCTGGAGCCGACAGCTCGATTTATGTTCGGAAATGAGACAAATCTAAAGCTCAGTCCCGGGTCTTGTTCCTTCCTCACCGTGGGGTTTGTAGGAATTGCTGTAACTCCTCCTCCCAGCCCCTGCTCTGGCTGGGAAAACAGAATTTAATGCGTTTTGCTGATGGAGAGAGGAGAAATTTGAGATCACAGAGATGGACCCGATGCCTTTTGGAAATGTTTGTGACTTGACCAAGAAATGGCTCCAGGATCAAGCAGCTCCTCCCAGTTTAACCAGTTATAAACCCAGTCAGAGGTGCTGGGCAGCTCATCACTTCAGTATTTGTAGTAGGAGCTCTCCTGGTTTGTTTTTCCCTGGAAAATTTGGGATCTGAAGGGCTTTGGCTGGCCTGGCTTCCCTCCCTCCTCCCTGAGGCTGAAGGCAGCTCCTTGATAACTTTGGGAATTTCTCAAGGATTAAAACATGAGGAGCCTCTGCTGGGTGGGATTTGGGTGAATTTTCCTGGAGTTTGTGTGCAATGATTCCTTCTCTGCTCCCAAAGATTCTCGTGGAATATCCTGAGTGCTCCTTACCCAACCCCTCAGCCCTTCCCACAGCCCTTGGCTCCGCTTGTGCTTTGTTCAGCTTCTCTGGGATGAAAATCCCTCTCTCCTCACCAGCAGGAATGGTTTGGATTCCAGCTTGACCTGGAATTGGCCTGGAGCTCTCCCAGCAGGAATGTTCATTCCCACCTCTGACCCGAGCAGCGCCACCTCAGGGCTCCCACTGATCCCTTTGGTGTTAAAAAGGAAACATCAGCAAAGCCCCGAGTTTCTGGCTGTAAAGATCAGCTGAATTCTGCTTTATTTTTTCACTCACATTCAGTCTGGGGACACGAGGTGGGGCTTTTATTTCTCCCCAGCCTCCCGAGGGCTGCTAACACCATCCAGATGTGGATGCCTCATGAAATTTCCAGGATGAGGTCATTGTTTGCTGTTCTGAGGCATCCCCATCCCTGCCTCCCTAAGCCAGGCTGGTTCTTGTCTGCTCTGGAGTCCGTGGGGCTCCCTGGAGCTCAGTGAAGGATGAAAATGTTCCTTTGGGTCCTCCCTTCTGTCCTGAGCACAGCTGGGAAGTGGCTGCTTTGTGTTTCATCCTCCCTGGGTTTATTTTTTTTTTAATTTTAACTCTATTCCTCTTTTTTCTGGATTCAGGGGGTCCCTGACAGCTCTGCTGTGCCAGAGGTGGGTTCTGAGCTCCAGGTTTTCCCTCAGCACAGGCAGGGCTGCTCTGGGGATGGATCTCAGCGCTGCTCCATCCTTTTCCAGCACCATGGGATGTGAGCACAGCTCCCTCTCTATCCTTTTCCAGCACCATGGGATGTGAGCACAGCTCCCTCTCTATCCTTTTCCAGCACCATGGGATGTGATCACAGCTCCCTCTCTATCCTTTTCCAGCACCATGGGATGTGAGCACAGCTCCCTCTCTATCCTTTTCCAGCACCATGGGATGTGAGCACAGCTCCCTCTCCATCCTTTTCCAGCACCATGGGATGTGAGCACAGCTCCCTCTCCATCCTTTTCCAGCACCATGGGATGTGAGCACAGCTCCCTCTCCAGCCCGGCTGGATCCATCCCCAGCCCCAGCCCCGGCAGATCGGGTTCCAGGAAGGATTAGCCAGAGGCTGGGAGCCAGGAGAGCCTGGAGAAATGCTGAGCCTGGAGAAATGCTGTGCTCAGCCAGCACAGGGGAGAAAAGTTTCCCCTCAAACATCCGTGACCCTGCAAAACCTCAATCCTAAAGGGAAAACCTGGACCTGCCCGGTGGAGCTCCCAAAAATCCCCCCAGAAATGCTCTTGGCCCCTCTCTGTGCTGCACCAAACCACAATTGCAGCTTTTTTGCCCCAAATTCCACCCACCTGGCTGTGCCATTTGTCACAGCTCATCCCTGGATCCCAGCTCGGCGTGGCAGAGATTCCTGGAAGGAGGAACAGCACCGGGATCATCACAGAGCCACGTGGAGATCCCAGCAGGGTTTGAGATCCCTCCCCTGTGTTTTTAGCTCCTTTTTCAGGCTGGCCTGAGCCACATTTCCATTCCTCTCCACTCCTGATTTATTAAAATATGAATATCGATCTGATATTGATACCTGGCTGCAGGTGAGATGCTCTGAGAGCCACCTGGAGCAGCCCCAAAGGAACAGAAGATCCAGCTGGGAAAAGGGGGATGCCCAAGGGAGCTTTCAGGGAGGTTTTTTTCATAGTACATGGAGGGGAACCAGGGAAGGATTCACCTGCTGAGGGCAGGAGGAGCACGAGCTGGGACCCCTCAGCTAATTCCAAAAAGGACAAACTGGGCTGGAGAGGCTGATTTGTTAAAATATGAATATTGATGTAATATCAATACCTGGCTGCAGGTGAGATGCTTTGACACCCACTGGAGCAGCCCCAAAGGAACAGGAAAATCCAGCTGGGAAAGGGGGGATGCCCAAGGGAGCTTTCAGGGAGGTTTTTGCATAATACATGGAAGGATTCACCTGCTGAGGGCAGGAGGAGCACGAGCTGGGGTCCCTCAGCTAATTCCAAAAAGGACAAACTGGGCTGGAGAGGCTGATTTGTTAAAATATGAATATCAATCTAATATTGATACCTGTCTCAATAATATTAGATTGATGAATATCAATCTAATAATTTTGAGACAAAAACTCTCTAACAGTTAAAGTTAGAAAGTGTAAGTTTATTACAATTATTCCCTAATTTGCACTCCAAAGATCACAGGTAATCACAAAAGTGTGATTTTTTTATTTTGTTATTTACAAAAGTGTAATTTTTTATTTTGTTATTTACAAAAGTGTGATTTTTTATTTTGTTATTTACAAAAGTGTAATTTTTTATTCTGTTATTTACAGAAGTGTTGAATACACAAAATACAAATGCACATTCATACCCCTGTCACCTCTTCTCCCCTTCCTATGCTAATTAACAAAAAGGCAATCAAGCCTTTTAATTAATTAATTAATTAATTTTAAGCATGTGGAGTTTGTTCCCTGAAATGGGTCTGGGGGTCTTTTTGTGAGGAGTGGTCACCAAAAGGAGGAAGTAAAATGAGTCTTCCTCGTTCTAAATTTCCAACCTTTTCAATGTAGATGTGATTGATAAATCCTTGGTAAAACTCCTTGTTTCCTGTTTTCTAGGAATGTTTCAATGGGTTTCTGCAAACAGGTTTGCAATTGTTTTGTGTTCCTGGGGTACACAGGAATAATAATAATAATTAATAATAATAATTAATAATAATTAATTCCTTTTTATAATACACAAACTTAAAGTTGACAAACAATGAGTTATTAGATCCGGGGTAGCTTATCTTAAATCCACTTTCTTTTAACCATCCTCTAAGTTTTAACTGATTTCAGCAAAGCTCATCTATTCATTTCAGCTAAATCAGCAACATTTATTGTTAACGATCACCTCAGCTTTTCTAAAATCTCCAAAACGAGTGTCTCACAGCGGGCTCCCAGTTAGGATTGTTATAAACGACAATTCTCCAATTTTTCAGTGAGGAAATTTATTGGAAAACAGTAATATTAAAATCTGAGAGGAGCCACAATCAAAGTCAGTTCCGAGCCCAAGATTGGAGCTGGGTGAACCACAGACTCAGCCTCTGTCGTACTGAGGCTGAGTTCAAGCCAGTTTTTAAACTGTTCTCTGGTGAAACTGTGAGTCTCATTGCTTCCCTTTGTCTTGTCCTGCTTTTCTTGTATATTCATGGAGCTTCTTTTCTTTACTGTTAGTCTGTTGAACAGTGTTCCGGGAAGGGGTTTGTTATAAACTACAGTTCTCCAATATTCCGTTTTAGAGGTTTATTGGAAAATGATGAAATGAGATGGAAAAGAGACAATTCCCACAATCAAACAACAGCTCTGAGCCCGGGTTTGAGCTGCTGGGTGAACCAGACCCAGCCTCTGTCGCACTGGGTCCCCCACAGTTCACACCAACCATCTCTCAAGGTCAGTTTTTATAAGGTTTTTAGGCCTTGAGGCTGGGTTTCTGTCCAGTCTGAACATGCAGACAGGATTTCCATCCACCTGGAGTGAGAGCAGAATAGAATTCCAGGAAATCTGGTCACATCTCTGGATCTGTCCATGAATTATTCCTGAAGTCTTCACCAAACTTGTCCATGAATTGTTCCTGAAGCTCCCGCCTGACAAACATATCTCAGTTTCTGGGTTTGGTCTCAGCGAGTGTCAGAATTCCAGGAAGGTGGAGTGATTGGATTTTCTGAGAGCTGAATGGACTCTGATGGGCTCTGGTGATCATTATCTGATTTCTGCCTCTTTAATATGGTCCACCCCTCACTGACGTGGAGAATACAATTCTATTGTTCTATCCAGGCCCCTTGTTGGTTTCTGTACAAGGCGGAACCTTTTAGCACATTTATTTAATAAAAACTCAAATCAAACCATATAATTACAACAGTAATAAAAAAACTCGAATTGAACTATATATTTATAACACTCACACGTGCCCCTTTCCTGCTGAGGAGAGCCTGGAGCTGCTCCAGGATGTTTGGGAGCGAGGAGCAGGAGCTGGTGCCAAGCTGAGAACAAGGCAGGAGGAAATTGCTCTCAGGTTGTTAACACACACACACACTCAGAGATTTGGGATTTTTCCCAATCCCAGCTGAGAGCTGAGCTGGTCAGCAGAAGGGGAATGGGATTTCTGGAGGCCTTGAGACATGAATTTTGGAGATTTTAGAATTTGAAGTGACGCCTCAACAGAGTTATGGTGTGGATGAGCGGATCAGCCTCCAAATAATCCTCTACAATCCTCAGTTCATTTTTTTTCTCCCCAAAATTTTCCTCCTAGAATTCAGTGAAATCCATTTTTTTAACAGATTTCATCCATTTTTTAAAACAGATTTCATCCATTTTTAAGAGATTCAGCCATTTTTAACAGATTTGATCCATTTTTTTAAACAGATTTGATCCATTTTTTTAAACAGATTTGATCCATTTTTTTAAACAGAT
The DNA here is from genome assembly GCA_021534815.1 of Acrocephalus arundinaceus. Lineage (NCBI taxonomy): Eukaryota > Metazoa > Chordata > Aves > Passeriformes > Sylviidae > Acrocephalus > Acrocephalus arundinaceus. Next base: position 44,657 of record JAJEOU010000295.1, read on the forward strand.
TTGATCCATTTTTAAACAGATTTCATCCATATTTTTAAACAGATTTCATCTTTTTTAAAAACAGATTTCATCCATTTTTAAACATATTTCATCCATTTTTAAAACAGATTTAATCCATTTTTTTTTACAAATTTAATCCAATTTTTTTACAGATTAGATCCATTTTTAAAACAGATTTCATCCATTTTTAACAGATTTCATCCATTTTTAAAGAGATTTCATCCATTTTTAACAGATTTCATCCCTTTTTTAACCAGATTTAATCCATTTTTAAAAACAGGTTTAATCCATTTTTTAACAGATTTCATCCATTTTTAAAAACATATTTCATCCATTTTTAAAGAGATTTCATCCATTTTTTAACAGATTTCATCCATTTTTTAAAACAGATTTCATCCAACAGATTTAATCCATTTTTTAACAAATTTCATCCATTTTTAACAGATTTCATCCATTTTTTAAACAGATTTGATCCATTTTTTAAACAGATTTGATCCATTTTTAAACAGATTTCATCCTTTTTTTAAACAGATTTAATCCACTTTTTAAAACAGATTTCATCCATTTTTAACAGACTTAACCCATTTTTTAAAACAGATTTCATCCGTCTTTTAAACAGATTTCATCCATTTCTAAACAGATTTAATCTATTTTTTTAAACAGATTTCATCCATTTTTTAAAAACATATTTCATCCATTTCTAACAGATTTCATCCATTTTTAAAGAGATTTCATCCATTTTTTAACAGATTTCATCCATTTTTAAACAGATTTCATCCAAAATTTTAACAGATTTCATCCATTTTTAAAGAGATTTCATCCATCTTTTTAAACAGATTTCATCCATTTTTTAAAAACATATTTCATCCATTTTTAAAAAACATATTTCATCCATTTTTAAAGAGATTTCATCCATTTTTTAACAGATTTCATCCATTTTTAAAGAGATTTCATCCATTTTTAACAGATTTCATCCCTTTTTTAACCAGATTTAATCCATTTTTAAAAACAGGTTTAATCCATTTTTTAACAGATTTCATCCATTTTTAAAAACATATTTCATCCATTTTTAAAGAGATTTCATCCATTTTTTAACAGATTTCATCCATTTTTTAAAACAGATTTAATCCATTTTTTAAAGAGATTTCATCCATTTTTTAACAGATTTCATCCCTTTTTAAAACCAGATTTAATCCATTTTTAAAACCAGGTTTAATCCATTTTTAAAAACAGGTTTAATCCATTTTTTTAACCAGATTTAATTCATTTTTAAAAACAGGTTTAATCCATTTTTTTAACCAGATTTAATCCATATTTTTAACCAGATTTAATCCATTTTTAAAGAGATTTCATCCATTTTTAACAGATTTCATCCCTTTTTAAACCAGATTTAATCCATTTTTATAAACAGGTTTAATCCATTTTTTAAACCAGATTTAATCCATATTTTTAACCAGATTTAATCCATTTTTTAACAGATTTAATCCATTTTTAAAGAGATTTCATCCATTTTTAAAGAGATTTCATCCATTTTTAACAGATTTCATTCCTTTTTAAACCAGATTTAATCCATTTTTAAAAACAGGTTTAATCCATTTTTTTAACCAGATTTAATCCATATTTTTAACCAGATTTAATCCATTTTTAAAGAGATTTCATCCATCTTTTAAACAGATTTCATCCATTTTTAAACAGATTTAATCCATTTTTAAACAGATTTAATCCATTTTTAAACAGATTTAATCCATTTTTAAAGAGATTTCATCCATTTTTAAAGAGATTTCATCCATTTTTTAACAGATTTCATCCATTTTTAAACAGATTTCATCCATTTTTTAAACAGATTTCATCCATTTTTTAAAACAGATTTCATCCAAAATTTTAACAGATTTCATCCATTTTTTAACAGATTTAATCCATTTTTAAAGAGATTTCATCCATTTTTAACAGATTTCATCCCTTTTTAAAACCAGATTTAATCCATTTTTAAAAACAGGTTTAATCCATTTTTTAACAGATTTCATCCATATTTTTAACCAGATTTCATCCATTTTTAAACAGATTTAATCCATTTTTAAAGAGATTTCATCCATTTTTTAAAACAGATTTCATCCATTTTTAAAGAGATTTCATCCATTTTTTAAACCAGATTTAATCCATTTTTAAAGAGATTTCATCCATTTTTTAACAGATTTCATCCCTTTTTAAACCAGATTTAATCCATTTTTAAAAACAGGTTTAATCCATTTTTTAACAGATTTCATCCATATTTTTAACCAGATTTAATCCATTTTTAAACAGATTTAATCCATTTTTTAACAGATTTCATCCATATTTTTAACCAGATTTAATCCATTTTTTAACAGATTTAATCCATTTTTAAAGAGATTTCATACCTTTTTAAACCAGATTTAATCCATTTTTAAAAACAGGTTTAATCCATTTTTTAACAGATTTCATCCATATTTTTAACCAGATTTAATCCATTTTTAACAGATTTAATCCATTTTTTAACAGATTTAATCCATTTTTAAAGAGATTTCATCCATTTTTTTAACAGATTTCATTCCTTTTTAAACCAGATTTAATCCATTTTTAAAAACAGGTTTAATCCATTTTTTAACAGATTTCATCCATATTTTTAACCAGATTTAATCCATTTTTTAACAGATTTCATCCATTTTTAAAGCGATTTCATCCATTTTTTTAACAGATTTCATCCCTTTTTAAACCAGATTTAATCCATTATTAAAAACAGGTTTAATCCATTTTTTAACAGATTTCATCCATTTTTTTAACCAGATTTAATCCATTTTTTAACAGATTTAATCCATTTTTAAAGAGATTTCATACCTTTTTAAACCAGATTTAATCCATTTTTAAAAACAGGTTTAATCCATTTTTTAACAGATTTCATCCATATTTTTAACCAGATTTCATCCATATTTTTAACAGATTTCATCCATATTTTTAACCAGATTTCATCCATATTTTTAACCAGATTTAATCCATTTTTAAAAACAGGTTTAATCCATTTTTTAACAGATTTCATCCATATTTTTAACCAGATTTCATCCATATTTTTAACAGATTTCATCCATATTTTTAACCAGATTTCATCCATATTTTTAACCAGATTTAATCCATTTTTAAAAACAGGTTTAATCCATTTTTAACAGATTTCATCCATATTTTTAACCAGATTTAATCCATTTTTTAACAGATTTCATCCATATTTTTAACCAGATTTAATCCATTTTTTTAACCAGATTTAATCCATATTTTTAACCAGATTTAATCCATATTTTTAACCAGATTTCATCCATTTTTTAACAGATTTAATCCATTTTTAAAGAGATTTCATACCTTTTTAAACCAGATTTAATCCATTTTTAAAAACAGATTTAATCCATTTTTAAAAACAGGTTTAATCCATTTTTTAACAGATTTCATCCATATTTTTAACCAGATTTAATCCATTTTTTAACAGATCAGACCCATTTTTTTAACTTTCCCCTCCATTCCCAGGATGTTCGCCAGCAGACGGAAGCAGCACTACTGGCCGTACTCCATGGAGTGCAATGGGAACGAGGCTCACATTTCCAGTTGCAAACTGGGAGCGCACGTGGCGGGCACTGGGAGGAACGGCAGCTGCGAGGGCGGCGTGCCCGCCGTGGTCAGCTGCGTGCCCGGCCGCGCCTTCGCCCCCAGCAGCCACAGCGGCTTCCGAAAAGCCTTCAGGCAGGAGGTGAGACTTGGTAAAAGCGTCCTGCAGCCTTGGCTTTTTGAAAATGTTAAAATTAATGTTGTGTGTTGTGTTGGTTTTGAAGGACAGTCGTTTGAAAGGGAGAAAAATATTAAAAAATTATTAATTTATTATTATTAATAATTATCATTATTATTATAATTATTATCATTATTAATAACTACTATCGTTATTATAGTAATAATTATTATAATTATCATTCTTATAAATATTATCATTATTAGAATTATTATTACAATAATTATCATTATTAGAATTATTATTGTGATCAATATTATAATAATCATCATTATAATTTTATTGATAATTATATGATTGTAAAATTATATAATTATATATTCATTCTTAATTATTCTAATAATTATTATAATGATCAATATTATAATAATTATCATTATTATTATCACTATTAGAATTATTATTATAATAATTATCATTATTAGAATTATTATTGTGATCAATATTATAATAATTATTATTATCATTATTAGAATTATTATTATAATAATTATCATTATTAGAATTATTATTGTGATCAATATTATAATAATTATTATTATTATCATTATTAGAATTATTATTATAATAATTATTATCATTATTAGAATTATTATTGTGATCAATATTATAATAATTATCATTATTATAACTTTCTTGATAATTATATAATTATATAATTATATAATTATATAATTATATAATTATATAATTATATAATTATATATTAATTTTTAATTCTAATAATTATTATAATGATTATCATTATAATATTATATATAATTTAATATATTAATTTATAATATTTAATATTATATTATATATAATTATCATTATAATATTATAATATAATAATTATCATTATAATGATTATAAAAATTAATTATTATAATTATTATAATTATTAATTGTTAAGAATTATTATAATTCTTATTTAATATTATTACTAAATATTATAATTATTAATACTTCTTATTCATAATTATTAATTATTATAATTATTGTTATAATTATTATTAATACTTATTATCAGTAATAATTGAAATAATTATTTTTAAAGTTATTTGAGTGGTAATCACCTAATAATAACGTCTATATTATTTATACTTTTAACCTATATTATTTATATTTTATTTACACTTTTAACCTATATGATTTATACTTTATTTATACTTTTAACCTATATTATTTATACTTTATTTATACTTTTAACCTATATGATTTATACTTTATTTATACTTTTAACCTATATTATTTATACTTTATTTATACTTTTAACATATATGATTTATACTTTATTTATGCTTTTAACCTATATTATTTATACTTTATTTATACTTTTAATCTATATGATTTATACTTTATTTGTACTTTTAATCTATATGATTTATACTTTATTTATACTTTTAATCTATATGATTTATACTTTATGCTTTTAACCTATATGATTTATACTTTATTTATACTTTTAACCTATATTATTTATACTTTATTTATACTTTTAACCTATATGATTTATACTTTATTTATACTTTTAATCTATATGATTTATACTTTAGTTATACTTTTAACCTATATGATTTATACTTTATTTATACTTTTAACCTATATGATTTATACTTTAGTTATACTTTTAACCTATATGATTTATACTTTATTTATACTTTTAACCTATATGATTTATACTTTATTTATACTTTTAACCTATATGATTTATACTTTATTTATACTTTTAACCTATATGATTTATACTTCATTTACACTTTTAACCTAATAATGACTATCTAAACCCCACAATGCTGACCTTTGTTAACTAATTAGGAAAAAACCCACTCAAAACGATGAAGAAAAAGAAAAAAGTAAAGACGAAGAACTTGGACAACACCTTAAATCCTCCATATTGCTTCACGTACATTACTGAGTGCTATAACCTGAGATTCTCAGTCTGTGAAATTCCAACAGGGAATTTCCAACCCCAGAGTCCCAAAATGGGTTGGAAAAGCCTTAAAAATCATCTGATCCCACCCCCAGCCTGGGCAGGACACCCTCGGCTGGGTTTGTTCCAAGCTGGGTTTGTTCCAAGCTGGGTTTGTTCCAAGCTGGGTTTGTTCCGAGCTGGCCTTGGGCACTTCCAGGGATCCAGGGGCAGCCACGGCTCCTCTGGGAATTCCAGCCCGGGAATTCCACTGGCCCAATATCCCATTATTCCCAATATCCCATCCATCCCTCCCCTCTGGCAGTGGGAAGCCATTCCCTGTCCCTCCAGGCCTTCCTGCCCAGCAAATTCTCAAATTCCCAGAGTTCAAAGCTGTTCCTGCAGCATCTGACAGATGTGAAAACCAAATTCTGGAATGGTTTGGGTTGGAAAGGAGCTTAAAAATCATCTCATTCCACCCTCTGCCATGGCAGGGACACCTCCCACTGTCCCAGGGTGCTCCAGCCTGGCCTTGGGCACTGCCAGGGATCCAGGGGCAGCCACAGCAAATCTGGGAATTCCAGCCCAGCCAGGAATTCCTTCCCAAAATCCCATCCAGCTGCCAAACAGAGCAGGGAACCCCTGGGGGTGTTTCACCAGCAACTTCCACAACGTCCCCCCTGCAATTCCCCTCTCCCTGCATGCCCAGCTGAGCTCCCACCCTCCCAAATTCCAGGTCCATCGAAGGGAGAGGGAGAGGGAGAGGGAGAGGGAGAGGGAGAGGGAGAGGGAGAGGGAGAGGGAAGGGAAGGGAAGGGAAGGGAAGGGAAGGGAAGGGAAGGGAAGGGAAGGGAAGGGAAGGGAAGGGAAGGGAAGGGAAGGGAAGGGAAGGGAAGGGAAGGGAAGGAAAGGAAAGGAAAGGAAAGGAAAGGAAAGGAAAGGAAAGGAAAGGAAAGGAAAGGAAAGGAAAGGAAAGGAAAGGAAAGGAAAGGAAAGGAAAGGAAAGGAAAGGAAAGGAAAGGAAAGGAAAGGAAAGGAAAGGAAATTCCAGTCCTTTCCTCCATCTCTCTCCTCCAAAGGTTGGGAGAGCAGCTCCCAGGGCAGCTGGCAGGGCTGGGAGTGAGCAGTGAGGAAATCCCTGGGTCACGTTCCTGTCGGAGCCGCTCAGTCAGAGCCAGCTGAACCCGTGCCTGGGCTGTGCTGCTCCACAGGCTCTGGAATTCTGCTGGAATTTCCCTGTGGAAATCAGCTGCCATTTCCTCTACCATGTCCTTGGCAAGGAAATTCCCTGGGGGGAGACTGGGAAAACATGAGGAGATTGGAAAACTGGGTTTGTTTAGTGTAGCAAGGAAGAGAGCACTGAGCCAGGCGTAAAAATCCCAGGAGAGGCAAAAATCTTGGAAAACGAGGCTGGAATTGATCGTTCCCAGTGTCAGGGGCTGGGAGAGGACAGCGAGGTGGGGAAATTTTCCAGCTGCAGCCTTGGGATAGTGGGAGAATCTTGGAGGTTTCTCATCGGAAAATTCAGTGGATTTGTGAAATTTTGAAAATTGGGATTTTGTGGCTGTTCCTGGGTGGTTTTAGGGGAGCTCTTCCCAATAATGGGAATAATTAATTACAATTATACTGGGAATAATGCAATCCCTGCCTGGATCCCTTCCCTGCACCAGAGCTCGCAGGATTTAAGCCTGGGAGGTGAAAGGTTTTGTAAATCATTGTTCATCTCCCTTCGCCGCACGCGCTGCCAAATAATTCCTTAAGCCTTTGTTTGGGATTTGTGTGTCCTTGGTGTGACCCCAGCCCGGAGGAAAAGCTCCAGGCATGATCCCAGTTGGAAAACAGAAGGATTTTTTTGGTGTTCCCAATCCTAAAGCTTTGCTCTCACCACCTCAGCCCAGCTCTGGGCTGCAGCAGGAATTGGGAGCTCCCTGCTTGGCACTGGGGAGAGGAGAGGGTGATTAACACGGATAATTAAATATTAAATTAAATATTCATTTCAGTTAAAAATTTAAAATATTAAATATTTAGTATTAAAATTTAATCTTTTTAATAATTTTATTATTTTTATTTATATTTATATTTCTTTTTATTTTAAATCTTTAATATTTAAAATATTTATTTAATTTTAATTAATAAATATTAATTTTAAAATTAAATCTTATAAACATAGAAACGAGTGGAACTGGAGCTCCACCCAGCTGGGTATTTCTGACTGCAAATGCATTTTATGTTTAGCTGAGGTGTCAGGGCTGGGTTGGACTCGATGATCTTGGAGGTCTTTTCCAACCTAGAAATTCTGTGATTTTGTGATTTTGTGTGTGTGGAATACGTGTGTGAAGAATACAGAGAACACACCAAAGGGGAAAAAAGGCAAAACCCAAATTTTGGGGTTTTTGTCTTCTTTTCTTCTTTTAGAGCCAGGATTAATTTCATGAGAGATGGAATTCATGTTTAGACTCAGATGTTTATTAATTCTTATCTATGTTATAGCCTCAGAAGCTGAGTTCTAGTAACAAAGTAGAAAATGGCTCTGTTTCTATCTCTCTACAAGGTCTTTTAAGGATAAATTGTCCAATTATGAAATGACACCTAAAATATTTTTACTTTTAACCCAATAACCAAACACCCGAGGCCCACAATGCGGATTTTTCTACCCAATTACAAAATCCCACCCAAACCCATGAGGAAGAAGGTGAAAAAGGACTCAGCCTCCACCCTAAATCCTCCACCTTGCTTTATATCTATTCCTGTATTCTAAACCCTTCAGCTCTGAGTTTTGCACCCTGTGCTATCACACACTTCTATCCAAACTCCACACCCACAACCCCAGCGCTGTCACTCAATTTTGGGAGCCTTTTCCACGGCCTCAGCTCAGTGCAGGGTTTGCTGGGGGGTCAGTGCCTGGCAGCACAGAAATCTGAAATTCTCAGTGCCAACACCAAAGTGCATCAGAGCTCCTGAGTCTGTCTGTTCGAGCAACCCCTGGTGGAGAGGAGAGGAGAGGAGAGGAGAGGAGAGGAGAGGAGAGGAGAGGAGAGGAGAGGAGAGGAGAGGAGAGGAGAGGAGAGGAGAGGAGAGGAGAGGAGAGGAGAGGAGAGGAGAGGAGAGGAGAGGAGAGGAGAGGAGAGGAGAGGAGAGGAGAGGAGAGGAGAGGAGAGGAGAGGAGAGGAGGGGAGGGGAGGGGAGGGGAGGGGAGGGGAGGGGAGGGGAGGGGAGGGAGGGGAGGGGAAGGGGAAGGGAAGGGAAAGGGAAGGAAAGGGAAGGAAAGGAAAGGAAGGAAAGGAAAGGAAAGGGAAAGGAAAGGAAAGGAAAGGAAAGGAAAGGAAAGGAAAGGAAAGGAAAGGAAAGGAAAGGAAAGGAAAGGAAAGGAAAGGAAAGGAAAGGAAAGGAAAGGAAAGGAAAGGAAAGGAAAGGAAAGGAAAGGAAAGGAGAAAAGGAAAGGGGAGAGGAGAGGAAGGAGAGGAGAGGAGAGGAGAGGAGAGGAGAGGAGAGGAGAGGAGAGGAGAGGAGAGGAGAGGAGAGGAGAGGAGAGGAGAGGAGAGGAGAGGAGAGGAGAGGAGAGGAGAGGAGAGGAGAGGAGAGGAGAGGAGAGGAGAGGAGAGGAGAGGAGAGGAGAGGAGAGGGGAGAGGAGAGGAGAGGGGAGGAGAGGAGAGGAGAGGGGAGGAGAGGGAGAAGGGGAAAGGAAAGGAAAGGAAAGGAAAGGAAAGGAAAGGAAAGGAAAGAAAGGAAAGGAAAGGAAAAGGAAAGGGAAAGGAAAGGAAAGGAAAGGAAAGGAAAGGGAAAGGAAAGGAAAGAAAGGAAAGGAAAGGAAAGGAAAGGAAAGGAAAGGAAAGGAAAGGAAAGGAAAGGAAAGGAAAGGAAAGGAAAGGAAAGGAAAGGAAAGGAAAGGAAAGGAAAGGAAAGGAAAGGAAAGGAAAGAGGAAAGGGAAAAGGAAAGGGAAAAGGAAAAGGAAAAGGAAAGGAAAGGGAAAAGGAAAGGAAAGGAATCACCACTCCTGTTTCTGTCTCTTCCAGCAACCCCTGGTGAGGCTGAAGGGAGGCGCCAACACGGGCGAGGGCCGGGTGGAGGTGCTCAAGAACGGCGAGTGGGGCACCGTGTGCGACGACAACTGGAACCTGGTGTCGGCCAGCGTGGTGTGCCGGGAGCTGGGCTTTGGCAGCGCCAAGGAGGCCATCACGGGAGCCAGGCTGGGCCAAGGTGAGCACCACGGAGCTCTGGGGAGCCCTGGGGTGGGGAGAATCCATCCACAGACACCGGAGGTTTGTGTCCGAAAAGGAGACAGAAAAGTCTCTTTTGTCCAAAGGAAGTTGCAGAGCCCTGGAACATTATTCGAACAAAGGGAGATGTCACAGAGCATTTCCCATGGGGTCTCTCCAATTTTTAGGGGATTTATCCTTATTTTTATCCCAATTTCTCTCTCTCTTTCCCCATTGGCTGAGGTGCATGAGAGGTGCAGACTTCCCAAATCACCTGATACAGATCCCTTCTAATGTATAACCCTCCCCTTTTTACTTTTCCTATGGAATTTTTGGTTCCTCTCATTGTTTCTTTCATCTCTCAGCATCCAATTTTATTCCCCAGCAGACTCACAGTTATTTTGTAAAGATTGTCAGGAAAATCCATCCACAAACACCCGAGGTTTGTGTCCAAAAGGAGGCAGAGGTGCCCTGGAACTTTATTTTAATAAAGGGAGATGTCACAGGGCGTTTCCCATGGGGTCTCTCCAATTTTTAGTGGATTTTCCCTTCTTTTTGTCCCAATTTCTCTCTCCCTTTCCCCATTGGCTGAGGTGCTTGAGAGGTTCAGACTTCCCAACTTATCTAATACAGACCCCTTCTAATGTATCCCTCCCCTTTTTTACTTTTTGAATGGAAGTTTTGGTTCCTTTTGTTGTTTCTTTCATCTCAACATCCAATTTTATTCCCCAGCAGACCCACGGTTTGTTTGTAAAGACAAATCTCCCTCATTCCATTTATCAATCCATGGAATCCTTCCCGTTGTTTCTTTTCTCTCTCTCCCTGCTAGTTTGTTTCTGGTTTTTACAAACAAACACAGATTTTTTGTAAAGACAAATCTCCCTCATTCCATTTATCAATCCGTGGAATCCTTCCCGTTGTTTCTTTTCTCTCTCCCTGCTAGATTTTATCTCTGTTTCTTTGTAAAGACAAATCTCCCTCATTCCATTTATCAATTCGTGGAATCCTTCCCGTTGTTTCTTTTCTCTCTCCCTCCTAGATTTTATCTCTGTTTCTTTGTAAAGACAAATCTCCCTCATTCCCTTTATCATCCCATGGAATCCTTCCCAGTTGTTTCTTTTCTCTCTCCCTGCTAGATTTTATCTGCAGTTTGTTTGAAAAGACAAATCTCCCTCATTCCTTTCACTGGATCCCAGAATTAAAGAATGTTCCACCCCCAGGAACATCCCATAATTTTGATTTTTGTTGGGATGTTCAACTTCAGAACCAGGAATTTCTTCCCTCACCTAATTTTGAGGTCAGACTGGAATTCTGTGACTTGGAAAGATTCTTTAAAAAAAAATCTGGAGATGATGAGTTCGACCTTTTGCTCAGGCAGATGTTCCAGTAATTAATTCCTAATTATCTCATGGGCTGCTCTGAAACTTCCCTTGGAGTTCTGCAGAACCACACCATGGTGGAATGCATTACTAGAAGGTTCCTGGCAGAAAATCAATCCTGGAGTCAGACTTAAATGTTCCAATTTAAGAGCAGGACGGTAATTGAGCTCGTTATAAATAGAAGGGCATTTGGACAGCTCAGAGCCAGGTTTGGGTTGGATTTCCTGTCTTTGGAGTGGTTAAATCCCAAAAATGTGGTCAGAGATGAACTGAAACCACCTGGTGATTCCCACACCTCGCTCCCGGGGTGAAACCCAAAAAAAAAGGGGAAAAAAAAGAAAATTTAAACCAAACCCTGTTGTGAGAATAACAAAAAAAACCCCCCCAAAAAAACCCCAAACAAATTAAACTAAAACCCCAAAAAAAATTAAACTAAACCCTTGTGTGAGAAATAACCAAAAAAAAAAAATTAAACCAAACCCTTGTGTGAGAATAACAAACAAAAAAAAAAAAAATTTTAAAAAAACACCAAAACTCTTGTGGGAATAGCCCAAAAAAACCAACCCCAACCACACATCCTTGGTGAAAAACCCCCAAAGTCCTTTGTGAGAATAACCCAAAAAAAAAAGGGCACAAAACCCTTGGGAGAATAAAAAAAAAATGTCACAAATCCTTGTTGTGAGAATAGAGATAGTAAGAATGGGGAAATTTTGTGAATAAAAGAATGGGGAAATTGTGAATAAGAAGGGAAATATGAATAAAAGGAATGGAGAAATTGTGAGAAAAAAATGGGAAAAATTTGAGAATAAAAAAGGAATGGGGAAATTTGAGAATAAAGGAATGGGGAATATTGAAATAAAGGAAGGGAAAAATTTGAAATAAAATGGGGAAATTTGAGAATAAAGGAATGGAGGAAATTTGAGAATAAGGAATGGGGAAATTTTGAGAATAAGGAAGGGGAAAATACTGAGAATAAAAGAATGGGGGAAATTTTGAGAATAAAGGAATGGGGAAATTTGAGAAAAAAGGAATGGAGGAAATTGTGAGAATAAAGGAATGGGGAAAATTTTGAGAATAATAAAGGAATGGGGAAATATGAGATAATAAAAGAATGGGGAAATTTTGAAATAAAGGAATGGGGAAATTTGAGAAAAAGGAATGGGGAAATTGTGGAAAATAAAGGAATGGGGGAAATTTTGAGAATAAAGGAATGGGGAAATATTGAGAATAAGGGAATGGGGGAAATTTTGAGAATAAAGGGATGGGAGAAATATTGATAATAAAGGAATGGGGAAATTTTGAGAATAATAAAGGAATGGAGGAAATATTGAATAATAAAGGAATGGGGGAAATATTGAGAATAATAAAAGAATGGGGAAAATTTTGAGAATAAAGGAATGGGGAAATTTTGAGAAAAAAGGAATGGGGGGAAATTTGAGAATAAAGGAATGGAGGAAATATTGAGAATAAAGGAATGGGGAAATATTGAGAATAAGGAATGGGGAAATTTTGAGAATAAAGGGATGGAGAAATATTGATAATAAAGGAATGGGGGAAATTTTGAGAATAAAGGAATGGGGAAAATTTTGAGAATAAAGGAATGGGGAAATTTTGAGAATAATAAAGGAATGGGGGAAATATTGAGAAAATAAAAGAATGGGGAAAATTTTGAGAGAAAAGGAATGGGGGAAATTGTGAAAATAAAGGAATGGGGGAAATTTTGAGAATAAAGAATGGGGAAATTTTGAGAATTAAGGAATGGGGAAAATACTGAGAATAAAGGAATGGGGAAATATTGAGAATAAAGGAATGGGGAAATATTGAGAATAAAGGAATGGGGGAAATTTTGAGAATTAAGGAATGGGGAAATATTGAGAATAATAAAGAAATAGAGGAAATCTTGAGAATAAAGGAATGGGGAAAATATTGAGAATAAAAGAATGGGGGAAATTCCTCCAGCTTGGAGAAAGGGAGAGAAGGAAACAACACGTGGGTGTCCTGAGTCTGGGGAGCTTTAAAATGTGACCAAATCCACCAGATTTGCCAACCCCGTTTGTGGGGGCTGGAATCTGCTGATGTGTTTAAGGGGATTAGGAAACAGCTCCATCATCCTGGGGGTGCCACGTGAGGCAGGAGAACGTGGAACTCGTGGAACTCTGTGTTCCTGCCTGATCCCACAGTCTGGAATCTCCCTCTGCATTCCCACACCTTTCCTTCCCAATTTATTTTTTTTTTCCCTTTTCTTTCTGCTCATCCATGAGTCAGGAGCATCCCTTGGGGTGGGTGATGTCCCTGCAGCAGGCAGAGTGTCAATTTTGGTTGGAAAATGAGATTTTTGGGGGTCTTGGATGCACAGGGAGTTCTCTGAGCTCTCAAGGTCGTGTCCCTGCTCATGTTTCATTCTGTTCCAGCTGCATCTCCAGGGAATTTGGGTTTTCCGAGGGGGCTTTGGAGGAGCAGCCTCACCCTGGTGTGGGAGGTTGGATTGCACAGGCTGAATCAGCTCCCAGTCCTGAACTGGGAGTCCCAGTTAAGGCAAACTGGGAGAGCAGAGCCTCCCACAGAGCTCAGGGCATGGCAGGAGGGTTTATCCCACCTGGAATGGACCCAGATTAAACAATTCACCTTTATTCCCACAAGGGGAGGAGCTCTGAGCCCAGAACCCAGGGATGTGTTGATAACCTGGGAGAGAGAAGCTGGAATTAAACTCCAAGGAGTTGGGGAAGGCAAATGTGGGATGGACAGGCCTGACCCTGGGGGTTTAGTGCAGTGGCACAGGAGGAAATACAATTTCCCAACATTTTATCACATTTTGGCACATTCTGTGCCCCCATGTGCCATAATTTCGCTGAGAAGAGCAGCCCTGCCAGGGTCCTGCGGCTCAGGAGGGCCCTGCCCTTGTCCTTTGTCACCCCTGTCACCTTTGTCACCTTTGTCATCTATGTCATCTGTGTCATGTGTGTCATCTATGTCATCTGTGTCACCTTTGTCATCCTTGTCATCTATGTCATCTGTCATCCTTTGTCACCTTTGTCATCTATGTCATCTATGTCATCTTTGTCATCCTTGTCGTCTATGTCATCCATGTCATCTGTGCCATCTTTGTCATCCTTTGTCATCCTTTGTCATATGTGTCATTTTTGTCATCTATGTCATCTTGTTGTCTTTGTCATCCTTGTCATCTTTTCATCTTTGCCATCTGTGTCATCTTTGTCATCCTTTGTGATCTATGTGATCTTTGTCACCTTTGTCATCTATGTGATCTTGTCATCCATGTCACCTTTGTCACCTTTGCCTCCTTTGTCATCTATGTCATCTTCGTCATCTTTGTCATCCTTGTCATCCTTTGTCATCTTCGTCATCTGTGTCATCTTTGTCACCTTTGTCATCTTTGCCATCTTTGTCATATTTGTCATCTTTATCATCTTCATTTTTGTCACCTTTGTCATCTTTGTCATCTATGTCATCTTTGTCACCTTTGCCATCTTTGTACTCCTTGTCATCCTTTCTCATCCTTTGTCATCCATGTCACCTTTGTCACCTTTGCCATCTTGTCATCCTTTGTCATCTTCGTCATCTTCGTCATCTTTGTCATCCTTGTCATCCTTTGTCATCTTTGCCATCTTTGTCATATTTGTCATCTTTGCCACCTTTGTCACCTTTGCTATCTTTATCAACTTTGTCATCCTTGTCATCCTTGTCATCCATGTCATCGTTTGTCATCTGTGTCACCTTTGTCATCTTTGCCACCTTTGCCATCTTTGTCATCCATGTCATCCTTTGTCATCTGTGTCATTTGTCATCTTTGTCATCCTTGTCACCTTTGTCATGTTTGCCATCTTTGTCACTTAGTCATCTTTGTCACCTTTGCCACCTTTGCCATCATCTATGTCATCTTTGTAATCTTTGTAATCCTTGTCATCCATGTCATCCATGTCACCTTTGTCACCTTTGTCATCCTTTGCCATCCTTGTCATCCTTTGTCATCTATGTCATCTATGTCACCTTTATCATCTGTCATTCTTTGTCATCCGTTGTCACCTTCGCCATCTTCATCATCTTTGCCATCTTGCCTCACCATCCTCGCCATCCCCGTCCCCCCCAGGATCGCCTTTTCCAGGCTGGCAGTGCCGGCCTGGCTCCCTCCTGCCCCCCTGGAGCTCCCCCCTGCAGTTCTGGCCAGGCCTTTCCTCCCCTCAGCCCTCGGTGGCTGCAGGATGATTGGGAAGTGCTGCCAGCTCCAGATGGGAACCACAAACAGGATTTTAATGAGAAAGAGACAAAAAAAAGGGATGAGATTCCCATTTCCAGCAGCCTCCCCTGGGAATGTCCTCCCACCCTGCCCAGCTGTGGACACAAACCCCATAAATTAATTAATTGTGGATGAAATTAAACCCAAACACATTCAATCTCTCTTTCTAACCCGTTTTGGAAGCTGAGTTTTGAGGGAGGATCATTCCCTTCCACGTTTTTCCACCAGAAATTCTGATTTCTGCTGCTGCCCATCCTGGGAGGACCCAAATTTTCCCATTTTTCTCCCAGCACCTCCAGCCTGTTCTCTGCTGTTTCCCTCAGTGCTTCAATCCTTGAGCTGCCCCAGATTTCTTTTCCTGAGCTCCTCATTCCACCCTGTGGATGTTTTTATTCACAGCCAACGTGTCCATGTCCCAGTTTGATGTCAGGGCTTGACTGGGAGCAGATTCCAGCACAAAGACCCAGCCAAAAGGTCACAACTGGTGAATCCCCACAGCTGAAGTTTGTGAATTATGAAACAGTGGAAATTTGGCTTCTCCTGGGATTCTGGAATGTTGAGTCGCAGAGGAGGCTGGAAAAAATGGAACAGTGAAATTGTTAACAGGAATTTCACTGATTTTTGGTTAATTTTTACCAAAAAATCAGATTTTTTTTCCAAGTTTTGGAATGCTGGAGGTCACTGTGGCGTTCACAACCTGCCAGGGGGATTCCCTCACCACACAAAAGGACTTTTGTTTCCCTATTTTCCCTATTTTTTCCCTATTTTCCTTATTTTTTTCCTATTTTCCCTATTTTTTCCCAATTTTCCCTTTTTTCCCTATTTTTTCCCCACTTTCCCTATTTTTTCCCTATTTTTCCCCATTTTCCCTATTTTTCCCCATTTCCCTATTTTTCCCCTATTTTCCCTATTTTTCCCTATTTTCCCATTTTTCCCTATTTTTCCCTATTTTCCCTATTTCTTTCCTTATTTTCCCTATTTTTCCCTATTTTCCCTATTTTTTCCCTATTTTCCCTATTTTCCCTATTTTTCCCTATTTTCCCTATTTTTTTCCCTATCTTCCCAATTTTTCCCCTATTTTTCCCTATTTTCCCTTTTTCTTTCCTTAATTTCCCTTTTTCTTTCCTTAATTTCCCTATTTTTCCCTATTTTCCCTATTTTTTCCCTATTTTCCCTAATTTTTCCCTATTTTTCCCATCTTTTTCCCTATTTTTCCCATTTTTTTCCCTATTTTCCCTATTTTTCCCCCATTTTCCCAATTTTTTCCCTCTTTTCCCTATTTTTTCCCCAAGGAATGGGTCCCATCCACCTGAACGAGATCGACTGCACGGGCTTTGAGAAGTCGGTCACGGACTGCAAGTTCAACACCGAGTCCAGGGCTGCAACCACGAGGAGGACGCTGCTGTGAGGTGCAACGTGCCAGCCATGGGCTTCCAGAACCAGGTGAGCAGCTCAGGGACCCAGGGGTGAGGGAATTCTGAACGGGAATTCTGGGCAGGAATTGGGCAGGGATCGTTTCACCCAAGCCATGAGGATTTAATTTGGGTTTTACTTAAAAAAGGAGGGAAATTGGAGATGAATGTCACGTTTTATCTGAGTTTTATCTGAGTTTTGAGCTCCTCTGGACGTGGCAGAGTCCTTAAAATGAGAAAAGCCAGGTTGGACGGGGCTTGGAGCAACCTGGGGTGGTGGAAGGTCCCTGCCCATGGCAGGGCTGGCACTGGATGATTTTTAACCAAATTTTCAACCTTTTCCAACCCAATTTCCACAATCCTGTGCTGACCAGACAGAGATTCCTCTGAGTGCTCCTTCCAAAGGTTGTTTTCCCTAAGGAAATATTGGGAATGTGTTCATCCAGCCTTGTTAGAATTCCTTTTGAAGGGAAATCCCTCACCAGGGTTTCTCCAGATCTGTGCTGGACTTTCCTGCTGTGCAGGGCCTGGGTCACTTCCAGCTGGGGATATCCAATCATTGCAGAATTTTTGAGGAATAAAACCTTCTTCTCTACTGTGGTTTTTATCTTCTTTTTTTCTGTTAAGAGTCAGGATTAATGCTTGGGAGTCGCAGTTCATGTTCAGACTCAGATGTTTATTAATTCTTATCTCTGGCACAGTCTCACAAGTTGTGAGTTCTAGTAACAAAGTGAAAAATGGCTCTGTCTCTCTCTTTCCAAGGTCTTTTAAGTACAAATTGTCCAATTATGCAATGACACCTAAATTATTTTGACTTTTAACCCAATAACCAAACACCCCTGCCTGAAATGTGAATTTTTCTACCCAATTACAAAATCCCACCCAGAGCCATGGAGAAGAAGGTGAAAAAGGACTCAGCCTCCACCATAAATCCTCCACCTTGTTTTATATGTGTTGCTATATTCTAAACTCTTAAATTCTGAGTTTTGCAGTGATGTCACACACTTCTGTTCAAACCCCACACCCACAATCCCAATAACCAAACACCCCTGGCCCACAATGCCGATTTTCTTACCCAATTACAAAATCCCACCCAGAGCCATGGAGAAGAAGGTGAAAAAGAAGGACTCAGCCTCCACCCTAAATCCTCCACCTTGCTTTATATCTATTCCTGTATTCTAAACCCTTCAGCTCTGAGTTTTGCACCCTGTGCTATCACACACTTCTATCCAAACTCCACACCCACAATCCCAGCGCTGTCACTCAATTTTGGGAGCCTTTTCCACGGCCTCAGGTCAGTGCAGGGTTTGCTTGGGGGTCAGTGCCTGGCAGCACAGAGAGCCTGGAATTCTCAGTGCATCTCTCACATCCAGCTGGGGTTATCCAATCATTCCAGAATTTTTAGGGGAACAAACCTTGTTCCCTACCTGTTGGAAATTTGCCATGGATTTATGGATTCTGTGTCCTGCAGCTTCGCCTGAGCAGAGCTGCAACTCCTACAGGGTTGGATTACTTCCAGCTAGAGATACCAAATCATTCCAGAATTTGGGGGAGGACAAAACCTCCTTCCGCACCTGTTACCCTTTCCCTTGGAGGTTTGCCATGGATTTATGGGTTCTGTGTCCTGCAGCTTTGCCTGAGCAGGGACTGCAACCTCTACAAGGGTTGGGTCACTTCCAGCTGGGATATCCAATCATTCCAGAATTCTGGGGGATGAAACTTTGTTCCCCAACTGCTGCCCTTTCCCTTGGGAATTTGCCCTGGATTTATGTGTTTTGTCTTGTAGCTCCGCCTGAGCGGGGGCCGCAACCCCTACGAGGGCCGTGTGGAGGTGCTGGCCGAGCACAATGGAACCCTGAGGTGGGGCACGGTCTGCAGCCACAACTGGGGCACCGTGGAGGCCATGGTGGTGTGCAGGCAGCTGGGGCTGGGCTTCGCCAGCCACGCCTTCCAGGTGAGCCCCGACCCACCCCGAGCCGGCCAGCACACCTGGGGGGTGGGCTGGGGGGGCTGGAGGAGGAGGAGGAGGAGGAGGAGGAGAAGAAGGAGGAGAAGGAGAAGGAGGAGGAGGAGAAGGAGAAGGAGGAGGAGAAGAGAAGGAGGAAGGAGAAGGAGGAGGAGGAGGAGGAGAAGAAGGAGGAGAAGGAGGAGAAAGAGGAGGAGGAGAAGGAAAAGAGAAGGAGGAGAAGGAGAAGGAGGAAGAGGAGAAGGAGGAGGAGAAGGAGAAGGAGAATAGAAGGAGGAGAAGGAGGAGGAAGAGAAGAAGGAAGAGGAAGAGGAGGAGGAGGAGGAGAAGGAGGAAGAGAAAGAGAAGGAGAAGGAAAAGAGAAGGAGAAGAAGGAGGAGGAGGAGGAGGAGGAGTAGGAGGAGAAGGAGAAGGAAGAGGAGGAGGAGGAAGAGGAAGAGGAGGAGGAGGAGGAGAAGGAGGAAGAGAAAGAGAAGGCTAAGGAAAAGAGAAGGAGAAGGAGGAGGAGGAAGAGAAGGAGGAGGAGGAGGAGGAAAGAGGAGGAAGGGTCACTCCAAAAGGAGCTTCAAGGGTTGAGCTGGAAGGACCTTGGGGGTGCAGCCTGCTGGAGGTGGGGATTTGGAGCAGGAGGAGCTGTGAGTGAGGAAAGGGAATTTTCATCATCTGCAGCTCTTCAGGGGACACTCTGAGCTGGGACACCCAGCAGGGAGGGGCCTGGAGCTGCCCACCTGCTGCTGGAGCCCTTCCCTGCTCCAACTGCTTCCTCCAGCTGATTTCCCCCATCAAATCCCGGGATCTCCACATCCCTGAGCCGTGGCCTTTCCCACCGCCTGCCTTTGTTGACACAGCCCTGAGAGCCCAGCGAGGAAAAGGAATTTTTTCCCTGAGCTGAGGCTGCTGGAATTTGGAAGAGAAAAGGCCCTTATGCTGCCCCAGCCCCGGGAGCATAAAGCCCCAGTGTGCAGAACAGGGCAGCCCTGTGTGCTCCCAGCCTTCCCAAACACCAGGGCCAGCGGGAGCCGTGGGACACCGGGGGTTTCTTTTCCTGGAAACGGCTCCAAGCTCGGACACGGACAGGTCTCATTTGGGGTTTTTTTAGGTTTTTTCTCCCCTCCTCTTCTCCCCAGATTTTGGGGTTTGGTGTGTTGGGTTTGGGTGTTGATGTTGTGTCCCATTCCCAGGAGTTTTGTAAAAGTGAGGGGAGAGGAGAGGAGAGGAGAGGAGAGGAGAGGAGAGGAGAGGAGAGGAGAGGAGAGGAGAGGAGAGGAGAGGAGAGGAGAGGAGAGGAGAGGAGAGGAGAGGAGAGGAGAGGAGAGGAGAGGAGAGGAGAGGAGAGGAGAGGAGAGGAGAGGAGAGGAGAGGAGAGGAGAGGAGAGGATTTCATCAGGAGCTGGAATGATGGGACAAGGAGGAATGGATTCCTACTGCCAGAGGGCAGAGTTACTTGGAATGGGATGGAGTTACTTCCCTGGGCTGGAATTCCCAGATTTGCTGTGGCTGCCCCTGGATCCCTGGCAGTGCCCAAGGCCAGGCTGGAGCACCCTGGGACAGTGGGAGGTGTCCCTGCCATGGCAGGGGTGGCACTGGGTGGGATTTCATTCCCAACCCAACCCATTCCACGTTTTACCAGGAGCTCCTTGTCCACATCCCCACCTCTCCCGGTGTCCAAACCCCCTGCGCTGCCTCTTGTTAAACTTTCAGCCACATCCCCATTTCTCCAAGGAAATTCCTGCCTTTCTCACCATTCCCTGACCACATTTCTGGGCATTTTCTGCTCATCAACAGCTTCTCCCGGCTCTGGGGACCCCGAATTTTCAACCCCTATGGTCCATGTGACACTGAGAGGGTGCAAACCCCACTCTGGGCTGTCCAAGGCCACCTTGGAGCACCCTGGGATAGTGCGAGGTGTCCATGCCCATGGCACTGGATGAGCTTTAAGGGTTTTAAGGATTTAGTGACAAAATTCCTGCTTCCCTGAGTTCCCTGCTCCAGCATCCTTTGGCAAGATCCTCCTGGATAATGGATTATCCCTGGATAATGTGGGATCTTGCCCTGATCTTCCCTGGTGGGACAATCCACATTTTAGGAAGGTTAAGTTCCCCTTTCAAACAAGGAATGTTTGAAACGCCTTTTCCTGACTTTTTTTTTGTCCCCAGGAAACGTGGTACTGGCACGGGGACGTCAGCGCCGACGACGTGGTGATGAGCGGGGTGAAGTGCTCGGGGACAGAGATGTCCCTGTCCCACTGCCGGCATGATGGGCCCCACGTGTCCTGCCCCAGGGGAGGGGGACGCTTCGGGGCCGGCGTGTCCTGCTCCGAGAGTGAGTAAATCCCAAAAACTCGGGGTTTATCCCACCCTGGCACAGGGCATGGGCAGGAGGAATGGAGGGACTTGGATACGTCAAAATGGCGGCGAGTTCTTCCTCCCGGAGAGGTGGGAATTCCCAAAGGAGCTGTGGCTGCCCCATCCCTGGAAGTGTCCGAGGCCAGCTTGGAGCCAGCTGGGATTGTGGAAGGTGTCCCTGCCCATGGCAGGGTGGGATGAGGTGGGATGGGATGGGATGGGATTGATAGGATTGATGGGATGGGATTGATGGGATGGGATGAGATTTAAGGTCAACTATTCCCATGTGGTGAACAGTTCCCTCCCAGGATTTTCCCACTCAAACTCAGAGTAGGATTAACTCAGATATTCAGGAGAAATTGCTCTTTTTGTGGGTGAGAAGGGGCTGGGTTGGAATTCCTGGAGGAGCTGTGGCTGCTTCATCCCTGCAAGGGGAGCGAGCTGGGATTGTGGAAGGTGTCCTTGCCCATGGTGGGATGGGATTGATGGGATGGGGTGGGATGGGATGAGATTTAAGGTCAGTTATTCCCATATTGGGAAATGATGGGATATGATGGGATGGGATTGATGGGATGGGATTTAAAGTCAACTATTCCCATATTGGCAATGGTTCCCCCCCAGGTTTTCCCACTCAAACTCAGAGTAGGATTAATTTGGATATTCAGGAGGAATTGTTCTTTTTGAGAGCGGTGAGGGGCTGGGATGGAATTCCCAGAGGAGCTGTGGCTGCCCTATCCCTGGAAGCGTCCAAGGCCAGCTTGGGGCCAGCTGGGATTTTGGAAGGTGTCCCTGCCCCTGGCAGGGGGTGGAATGGGATGGGATTTAAGGTCCACATTCCCATATGGCAAATGGTTTTCTGCCAGGTTTTTCCTACTCAAACTTAGAGTTGGATTAGATTGGATATTCCAGAGAAATCCTTCCCTGGGAGGGTGGGGAGGGGCTGGAATGGATTTTGTACAGAAGCTGTGGCTGCCCCTTCCCTAGAAATGTCCAAGGCCAGGTTGGATGGGGCTTGGAGCAACCTGGGATAGTGGGAGGTGTTGGGCTGGATGGAAGAAGGATGGATGGATGGATGGATGATGGATGGATGGGTGAATAAAGAATAGGTGATGGAATGGATCAATGGGATGGATGGATGGATGGATGATGGATGGATGATGGATGGATGGATGAATAAATGATGGATGATGGAATGGATCAATGGGATGGCTGGATGGATGGGTGGATGGATGATGGAATGGATTAATGGGATGGATGGATGGTGGATGGTGGATGGATGGAAGGATGGATGGATGGACGGATGGATGATGGATGGATGGGTGAATAAAGGATAGATGATGGAATGGATCAGTGGGATGGATGGATAAAGGATGGATGGATGGATGGATGATGGATGGATGAAGTGGCTGATCCTTAAAATCCCTTCCCACTCAAACCATTCCATGCCTGTGCTCCGCATGGAGGAGCTCAGTGGCAGGACCACCCTCCACCCCCAGCAGCCACTTTTGGGGTGTTTTTATCTAACCCAACCCATCCATTCCTCCCTCCAGCCGCCCCCGACCTGGTGCTGAACGCGGAGCTGGTGGAGCAGACGTCCTACCTGGAGGACAGGCCCATGTTCCTGCTGCAGTGCGCCCTGGAGGAGAACTGCCTGGCCAGCTCTGCCCACAACACCTCGCTGACCTCGGGCTACCGGCGCCTGCTGCGCTTCTCCTCGCAGATCCACAACAACGGCCAGTCCGACTTCCGGCCCAAGAACGGCCGCCACGCCTGGGTGTGGCACGACTGTCACCGGTGGGTGTCTGTCCTGGGTTAGGGCAAAGCTGGGGTGGCACTGAGTGGTTTCAGGTCCCTCTTCAGTTGTTTCCCTGTCCCCTCAAACCCTGGGAAGCTCCCGGTTCCAAGGCTGGGCTCCAATCCAAAGTGTTTTATCAGTATCAGCTGTCGCGATAGGACATGAAATGAACACGAGATGTCCGAGGCAAAAGAGAGGCAGTTGAGAGATTATGTATATCATGTATAATATATACATATTATATACAAATATTAAAAATATATAATGTAATATATGTAATATAATGTAATATAATATAATAATATGATATATATTATGATATATTAATATATTTAATAATGTATATCATGTATAATATATACATATACTTATAAAATATACATATTATTACAAATATATAAAAATATATATATGAATATAATATAATATAATGACATAATATAATATAATATAATAATATATATGATATATAATATCATATAATGATATAATATAATAATAATAAATATATAATATGATATAATAATGTAGTTAATATAGTTAATAATATGATATAATTAATACAATTAATTATATAATTAATATAGTATAATAAATATGTATTAATATAATTTATATAATTTGTATATAATATGTACATATTATATACAATATATAATTATATATAATATAAATAAATGAATATAATATGAAATATATATAATATAATATAATATAATAAAATAATAATAATATATAAATATAGTTAATAATATATAATGTATAATATATACATATAAATATACATATTATATACAAATATTAAAAATATATAATGTAATATATATAATATAACATATAAATATCATAACATATATGATATGATATAACAATATGATATAATATGTTATAATATGTTATAATATGATATGATATGATATAATATATATAATGTATAATATACACATATACATATAAAACATACAAATGATATAACGTGATTATATGGGAGGTGATGTGGAATTCCCAGAGAGCTGTGGCTGCCCTGGAAGGCCGAGGGAACGTTGCTTACAACCAGCTCCAAGGAGGGATGCTGTGCTTTGGGAATGTGACAGTGCTGTCAGCAACATCAGCTGGGCTGGGCCTATCCAGGATTAGCTAAACACGGATTTTTAAAAAAACTTTAATCTCCAAACTGTGCTCATGGCCTGATTTTCCCTTGGGGAGTGCGTGTCGATTATCCTGGTGGATAATCCTTTATCCTTGAGGCATCTGGGAATTCAATCCTCTATAGACAGAACTGGAGGTGTCAAATGAACAAATTTGGGAAATTCTGGATACCATTGGTGAGATAAATGCATTTATTAATTATCCTGGTGGATAATCCTTTATCCTTGAGGCATCTGGGATTCAATCCCTCTATAAACAGAAATTGGAGGTGTCAAATGAACAAATTTGGTAAATTCTGGATATGATTGGTGAGATAAATGCATTTATTAATTATCCTGGTGGATAATCCTTTATCCTTGAGGCATCTGGGATAAAAATCCCTCTATAAACGAACTGGAGGTGTCACATGAACAAATTTGGTGAATTCTGGATATGATTGTGAGATAAATGCATTTATTCATTATCCTGGTGGATAATCCTTTATCCTTGAGGCATCTGGGAATTCAATCCCTCTATAACAGAACTGGAGGTGTCAAATGAACAAATTTGGTGAATTCTGGGTATGATTGGTGAGATCAATGCATTTATTAATTATCCTGGTGGATAATCCTTTATCCTTGAGGCATCTGGGAATAAATCCCTCTATAAACAGAACCGGAGGTGTCAAATGAACAAATTTGGTGAATTCTGGGTATGGTTGGTGAGATAAAAGCGTGTGCTGATTATCCTGGTGGATAATCCTTTATCCCTGAAGCATTTGGGAATATAATCCCTTTGTACAGAGAAATTGGGAGGTGTCAAATGAGCAAATTTGGTGAATTCTGGATATGATTGGTGAGATAAATGCATTTATTAATTATCCTGGTGGATAATCCTTTATCCTTGAGGCATTGGGAATAAATCCCTCTATAGACAGAAGCTGGAGGTGCCAAATGAACAAATTTGGGAAATTCTGGGTATGGTTTGGTGAGATAAATGCATTTATTAATTATCCTGGTGGATAATCCTTTATCCTTGAGGCATCTGGGAATAAAATCCCTCTACAAACAGAACTGAGGTGTCAAATGAACAAATTTGGTAAATTCTGGTATGCTTGGTGAGATAAATGCATTTATTAATTATCCTGGTGGATAATCCTTTATCCTTGAGGCATCTGGGAATTCAATCCCTCTATAAACAGAACTGGAGGTGCCAAATGAACAAATTTGTTGAATTCTGGATACCATTGGTGAGATAAAAGTGTGTGTTGATTATCCTGATGGATAATCCTTTATCCTTGAGGCATCTGGGAATAAAATCCCTCTATAAACAGAAGCTGGAGGTGTCAAATGGACAAATTTGGTAAATTCTGGATACCATTGGTGAGATAAAAGTGTGTGTTGATTATCCTGGTGGATAATCCTTTATCCTTGAGGCATCTGGGAATATAATCCCTGTACAAACAGAAATTGAGGTTCAAATGAGCAAATTTGGTGAATTCTGGATACCATTGGTGAGATAAAAGCAGCAGGAGTGTCACCAAGGCCGTTTCTCCCAACCTGGAAGAGGTAATCCCCGGGGGGACGTCGGTGATGTCGATCCACTGGCAGTCAATGTCGTGCGATAAACGTCCCAGCAGCCGACGGTGATCCCCTGCTCCCAAATTGGCACACTCGTACTGCTTCTGCACGTCTGAAGGAGGAGAATGAAGGAAAAAGTATTCAACCCACAGAAAATTCCAGAGAATTCCTGGTTGTTCCCCATGGACAGTGGTAAGATCCAGGTGTGGGGTTTTGGGTGAGATTTAAGGAGCTGCCACCTTCCAACCCCAGCAGATGGAGGCTTCTCTTGGAGTTCCTCACTTGCAGGGAGCAGAAAATGCAAAATTTGGGGTTTGGAGGAGCTCAGAGTTGGGATGGAGGGAGCTGAGGGTGGAAAAGAGAATGGGGGACCTGGGGGGTTCCCATCCATCCTCCATCCATTCATCCATCCATCATCCATCCATCCATCATCCACATCATCCATCCACATCATCCACATCCATCATCCATCATCCATCCATCATCCATCCATCATCTCCATCATCCATCCATCATCCATCCATCATCATCCATCCATCATCATCATCCATCCATCATCATCCATCATCCATCATCCATCATCATCATCATCCATCATCCATCATCCATCCATCCATCATCAATCTCATCCATATCCATACCATCATCCATCATCCATCATCCATCCTATCCATCATCATCCATCATCCATCATCCATCATCCATCCATCATCCATCCATCCTCATCCATCCATCATCATCCCATCATCCATCCATCCATCTCCATCAATCATCCATCCATCCATCTCATCCATCACCATCATCCATCCCTCATCCATCCATCCATCCATCCATCATCCATCATCCATCATCAACCACCATCATAACCATCCATCACATCCATCCATCATCCATCCATCATCATCATCCATCCATCATCCATCCATCATCCATCCATCATCCATCATCATCCATCATCATCCATCCACATCCATCCATCATCCATCCATCCATCCATCCATCCATCATCCATCCATCATCCATCCATCATCCATCCATCCATCCATCCCATCCCATCCATCATCCATCCATCATCCATCCATCACATCACATCCACCTCATCCATCATCATCCATCATCCATCATCCACCATCCATCATCCATCATCCATCCATCAACCATCCATTCATCAACCATCCATCACCATCCATCCATCATCCATCCATCCATCCATCAATCATCCATCATCATCATCCATCATCCATCCATCATCCATCCATCATCCATCCATCATCCATCTCATCATCATCCATCCATCCATCCATCCATATCCATCATCCATCCATCATCCATCCATCATCCATCCATTCATCTATCGCACTGATCCATTCTGTGATCCATCCTTCCAACCTTTATCCATCCTTATCCATCCTTTATCATCCATCCATCCATCCATCCTTTATCCATCCATCCCATTGATGCATTCCATGATCCATCCATCCATTCTTTATTCATCCTTTATCCATCCATCATCCATCCATCCCATCAATCTGTTCCTTTATTTATCCATCCTTTATCCATCCATTCCATCATCCATCATCCATCCAACCATCCATCCATCCATCCATCCATCCATCCATCCATCCATCCATCATCCATCCATCCCTCCACCCACCCAGGACTGGTTCCTGGCTCCAGCCAGGCCTCACTCAGCCTTGGGATCTGTCCCCTGCCTGGGAACAGGATGACATTCCCGGGCTGGGGCTCTGGCACTGACCTGCCTCGCACTCGGTGTCCTCCAGGCAGAAGCTGGCCTTGTGTCCCTCGCCACCTTGGTGCGTTGAGGTTCAGGAGGTCGTAGTGGGTGAACACCTCCATGCTGTGGTAGTGCCTGTGGGGACACACAGGGACAATTATCCCGAGGGATAATTAATCTACCCCTAGAATTAATTTCACTTTAATTACCAGGGCTGAAGGGCTGAGTGGAGCTGCAGGAGTGGGACAAGTCCAGCCAGGAGATGTTCCCTGGGGATGATGCGTGTGGTCCATCACCCATCCTGCTGCCTCCTGGCATTTATTTATGTGGAATCCCAGGCTGGTTGGGTGGGGAGGGATTTAGGATCATTTTGTTCCATTCCTGTCCATGGCAGGGACAATTCCCACTGTCCCAGGTTGCTCCAAGCCCCGTCCAACATTGCCTGGAACAATTATTAAGTCCCTTGCTCTGACTTTTGTGGGACACAATATTTTTAGTGGCAGGGAGGGCAAAAAATCCACCAAAAAATCATCCCTTGGAGCAACCCCATCATTTCCCAGGAATATTCCACACTGAGTGTGCCCAGCCCAGCTCCTGGCTGCTTTTACTGATTAATTTTAAACAGAAGAACATGAATTTATCAGCAAAAAACAATCCTACTGAGAGCTGGATTTTCACCCAGGAGACAATTCCCAGTTCAAACTGGGATGTGTCAGTGTCAGCCCGGCCAGGGGAACATTCCAGCACTGCTGGGCACAGCCAAAATCAGGAATCCCTGTTTAGATCCCTGATGAGCAAAGCCAGACCCCAGCAGGGTTTGGGTGACGTTGGACTCAGAGGACATTGGGTTCTTAACTGGTGGCTCAGCAGAGAATTAAGCTGAGCTTTATCCCAGCTGGACTCTGTGGGATTTGCAGAGCAGGAATGAGCTGGAAACACCGGATTAAAGCCCAGCTGTGGCTCCATGTGGTCAGGGCTGGGCACAGCCCTGGGGGTGATTGTTGCCCTGTTCCTCTAAAGTTTTGCTAAGCCTTCTGATGTTTATATTTTTGTACTGGAGCTTCTCACGCGCTTTCATATAAATAATCATTGTTTTGCATTCCTTTTTGGAGGAGGAGATAATTGATGGACTGTTGGCATGACCAGTGTGGTTGGAGAGGTGGAATTTCATCCTGCAATCCGTGGTCAACTGTTAGAATTCTATAGAGTCGAGATGTGTAAATA
>JAJEOU010002309.1:0-82500 GCA_021534815.1 Acrocephalus arundinaceus
CCCAATATTGGGAAAGGGGCACCAGGACATCCTGTCACCTCCTCAGGCATTTGGAAGGGATCCCAGGACACTTTGTCATCTCCCAAATACCAGAAAGGGGCACCTAGGATATCTTGTCACCTCCTCAAGCACTGGAAAGGGGCACCCAGGACACTTTGTCACCCCTCAAACACCAGCAAGGGGCACCCAGGAGACTTTGTCACCCCTAAACACTGGGAAGGGGCACCCAGGGCATTTGTCACCTCCCCTGGGACTGGAAAGGGACACCCAGGACACTTTGTCACCTCCCAAATATCAGCAAGGGGCACCCAGGGCATTCGGTCACACCCCAAACAATGGGAAGGGGCACCCAGGACATTTTGTCACCCCCTAAACACCACTAAGAGACACCCAGGCCACTCTGTCACCCCCTAAACACTGGGAAGGGACACCCAGGGCATTTTGTCACCTCCCAAATACCAGAAAGGGGCACCCAGGATATCCTGTCACCTCCTCAAGCACTGGAAAGGGGCACCCAGGCCACTTTGTCACCCTCTAAACATTGGGAAGGGACACCCAGGGCATTCTGTCACCTCCCAAATATCAGACAGGGGCACCCAGGACATCCTTCACCCCCCAAACAATGGCAAGGGGCACCCCAGGACACTTTGTCACCTCCCCTGGGACTGGAAAGGGGCACCCAGGACACTTTGTCACCTCCCTGGGACTGGAAAGGGGCACCCAGGACACTTTGTCACCCCCAGTATCAGCAAGGGCTGATCCCACCACCCCTTGTCACCCCTCAAACAACGACACCCAGCCACTTTGTCACCCCCTAAACCTGGAAGGGCACCCAGGCCACTTTGTCACCTGCCCCAGCATCAGGAAGGGACACCCAGGACATTTTGTCACCCCCAATATCAGCAAGGGGCCGATCCCACCACCCCTTGTCACCCCCTAAACACTGGGGAATGACACCCAGGACACTTTATCACCCCCTAAACATTGGGAAGAGGCACCCAGGACACTTTGTCACCCCTCCAGCATCAGGAAGGGACACCCAGGCCACTTTGTCACCCCCCAAATGTCAGAAGGGACATCCAGGATATCTTGTCACCCACCCCAGCATCAGAAAGGGGCACCCAGGGCATTTTGTCAACTCCCAAGTATCAGAAATGGGCACCGAGGATATCTTGTCACCCACCCCAGCATCAGGAAAGGGCACCCAGGGCATTTTGTCACCTCCCAAATATCTGAAAGGGGCACCCAGGACACTTTGTCACCCCCTAAACACTGGGAAGGGGCCCCATGGCACTTTGTCACCACCCAAATATCAGAAAGGAGCACCCAGGACGGTTTTTCACCCCGAGTATCAGGAGGAGCCTGATCCTACCACCCCTGTCACCCTCCCAGGACCAGGAAAGGGCACCCAGGACACTTTATCATCATCTAAACACTGGGAAGTGGCACCCAGGACACTTTGTCACCCCCCCAGCATCGGGAAGGGACACCCAGGGCATTCTGTCCCACCCCAAATATCACCAAGGAGCACCCAGGACACTCTGTCATACCTCAAACAATGGGAAGGGGTACCCAGGGCATTTTGTCATCTCCCAAATATCAGCAAGGGGAACCCAGGACACTCTGTCACACCCCAAACAACGGGAGAGGGCACCCAGGGCATTTTGTCATCTCCCAAATATTGGGAAAGGGGCACCCAGGCCACTTTATCACCCCCTAAACACCGAGAAGGGACACCCAGGCCACTTTATCACCCCCCAGCACCCCGAGAATTCCAACCACGCCCCCAGGCCGGGGCCTCACCTGCATGTCCAGCCCCAGTGGTGCTTGCGGCCAGCAGGGCATCGAGCAGTGGGCCGCAGCACCCCCTCCTTCAGGTGGTCATCGCCGCTGACCACGTAGCACAGCGAGCGGATCCGCCGGAAAAACTCCTCGTCCACCGTGCGGGCGCTCCAGGAGCCGGGCAGGTACGCCAGGTCCACATACACCGGGGGGCCCTGGGGTGCTGCTGCCCTTGTGCCTGCTGGGACAGAGGGGACAGATGTCATCGCTGTCCCCAAAGCCACCGCGGTGCCACAATTTGTTGTCTGCCCATCCCTACCTGCCGGTGATGCCCGGGTTGTGGCGCTGCGGGCGGTGCCACCGCTGGATGGGCCCTTCTTGTCCCCAAGGGGTGGCTTGGATTTGTCCCCAACAGCGCTGGCAGGCCTGGCCTTGTTGGCCGAGGTGGGGACACGAGGGGGATCAGCTTTGGGGGCGGCCGAGCCCACACGGGCCGGGATCTTCTTCCCCTTAGAGCCGGGGGGCTCCTTGCGGCCGGGGGGCAGCGCCTCGGGGTCCACCATGCAGATCCCGGGCTGGGCAGGGAGGGGACACGGGTCCTTCATGGGGGCTGGCAGTGGGTCACACGCTCCGGCCACGCCGCGGGCCGGCCGCTCCGAGTCCTCGTCCGACTCCTCCAGCCCATCAGCCAGGATGGACGGGCAGTCCTCGGTGGCCGGAGGGACGTCCGAGTCGGACAGGGTGGGCAGCGACTCGCTGACCGATGTTGGGGGGGTCTCACCCGGCCGGCCCCGGGGCGGCGCCAGCTCCTGCGAGGCGTCGCTGTCCGACAGCTCCCGCGGGCTGGCGGCGGCCGAGGGCGACCGCTCCGATTTGGGGTGCTCAAACTCGCACGGCGACACCAGGCACAGATCCACATCGTGCGGCGAGTCCGAGCGGCGGCCCGGCCTTGGTGGCACCGCCGCGTCCCCGTCAGCCCAGGGCGGGTGGTGGCACGGCCGCAGCGGCAGTGACAGCCCCCCTTTGGTGGCTTCGGCCTCGTCCCCACCGCCGCGGCAGCGCTGCTGCCCGTCCTCCCCCGGCGGCGACTCGCTGACCGGCGGCAGCACCTGCTCGAAGGACACCGACAGCGACTCGTCCACCTCGGTGGAGTGCGGCGAGCCCACCTCGGCCGGCAGCGAGGGCGTGGTGATGGTGGGCGACACGTCGGGGACGTCATCTTTGAACGGGCTCAAGGACAGGCACCCCGCCTGCTTGTCCGGCACCGCCACGCCGTCCTTGCTCGCTGCGGCCGCCGGCCACGCGTTCTGCTGCCGGCCCGGCTCCTCTGGTGACTGGTGGAAGGGCGTGTGGCCAGCGCTGGCCGGCCCCGAGCTGGCCGGGGACATCATCTCCAGGGTTTTCTCCTCGGAGCTGCCGCAGGGATCCTCGGCGCCCTCAGCGCCGTGGTTGAGCGGCCCGGTGGGCGTCAGGTCAAAGTTGACGCTGCGGTCACTCTTGGGGGTTTTGGCCATGGGGGACGGGGGGCACACGGCTCGTAGGGGGCTGCTCTCGGGGTGACGCAAGCGTTGGGGGCTCTCGGGGTCTTCCAGGCCGTTCTCCAGGCAGGAGGGATCCCCTGGGCCACCTGGGCGCCGGTTCCCCCCGTTCTCCAGGGATAAAGGCTCCAGCTCGCTGTCGGCCGTGGCGATGCCTTCATCCGTGGATTCCTCCTTCCTCCTTCTCCCGCCTTCCCGCTCGGCCTCAGGCAGCATCTCCTCGGGGGAGGAGGATTTGGAGCCGTCCGACGTCCCCGGCTCCTTCCGGGCGGGTTTGGCTTTGGGTTTCTCTGGCTCTTTCTTCAGCAGGGATTTCTTGGCGCTGCCGGCCTTGCCCGGGGGTTTGCGGCTCTCCGGCACCGGCGTTTTCCGTGCCGGAGCCTTGGCCGGAGCCTTGGCCTCTGCCTTGCTGTCCTTGGAGTCCTTGCGCGGCACCTCGGCCTTGGCCTCCTTCTTCACCACCTTCACCTCCTTCTTGGCCTCCGCCTTGGCCTCGGCCCCCTCGTCCTTCTTTGGTGGCTTCTTCTCCTCCTTCTTGGCCACCGGGTCCTTCTTGGGTGCCGCTTTGTCCTTGTTTGGCTTCGGCTTTGTGTCGCCCTTCGCCTTCTCGGCCGCCGAGTCCGCCTTGGCTCGGGCATCCTTGGCTTTCTCCTCCTCTGACCCCGCTCTGGCCGCGTCCCCCAGGGATTTCGGCTTCTCCTTGGTCCCAACCTTCACCTCCTTCCTCTCCACCTTGGGAGCTTTCTCCTTGGGCGCCGGCGCCGCCGCCTCCACCAAGCTCAGCCTGGAGCCCGACTTGAGGCTCTCCTTGCTCTCCGCCCTCCTCTGCTGCTGCTGCTTTGCCACCTTCTCCACCTGCACCGTCCCCTTCAGGTCATTCTTGGTGACCACGGGCTGCTTGAGGAACTCCAGGTGCTTCACCTTCTCCAACCCTTCCAGGATCCTGGCCTGGGGCGTGCAGCCGGGGAAGAGCACTCGGATGATCTTCTCGTTGCGGCTCACGGGGTGCCACACCAGCAGCACGCACAGCGAGGTCAGGCACTGCAGCGGCAGCTCCTGCTCCTTGGGGAAACCATTCCCCGCCCAGTGCTGCAGCAGGAACTCCAGCTCCTTGCTGCCCTTCACCGGGTTCAACACGTACATGTCCAACCTGCCCACTCCCATCTTCTGGAAGAGCACGGTGGGCTCGGCGCGGGCGCCGCCGTCGCGGCACAGCGGGTTGGGCCTGATGCCCAACTTCTCCAGGTAGTGCAGCGTCAGCGCCGCCTCGTCGCAGCTCTTGAGCACCCGCGAGTCGCCCTCGATGTCCTTCAGCTTCTCGGAGGCGTTGAGGAACACCACGCCCAGCTCGGGCGAGATCAGGTTCTTGGCCCAGTCGCCGTTGTTGCTCTGGGAGTTTTGGGATGGGTCCTCCTCCAGCTCGGCCAGCTTCCTCTGCAGCAGGCTGTTGATACCAGGCAGGCTGTCCGTGCCCGCGTGCGTCACCAGGATGGAGTCGATGCGATCCAGGTGCCTCACCAGCTTCCAAAAGGAAGATTTGGGGTTGGAGCCACCGTTGACCAAAACGTTGAAACCGTTAACGGCGAAAAAAGCCGAGTCCCCTCTCCCACCAGGGAAGATGTAGCAGCAAGGCTTGGAGAGCTTCAAGAATCCCACCATGGTGGGCGGCTCCAGGAGGTCGAAGGGGGATTGGGGTTCCAGAGACTCCGACAGGTACTCCATGAACTCCTCCAGCCCCTCCATCTCGGGCAGGACGCAGCCGGGGTTGTAGCGCAGCTCGATGAAGTCCTGCAGGTTGTGGTGCTCCAAGCCCGAGTCCCTCCACTCCCCGAAATCGGGGCAGCTGATGGTCAGCCTGGCCTTGGCCGAGGGGTCAGCGGAGCTCAGGATGTCCCCCACCTGCACAGAGGGGGCACCGGGGTCACCGGGGTCATTGGGGTCACCCCGTGTCCCCCACCGGGATGGACCTGGATGGACCCACAGGGGTGGGAGGTGTCCAGGGACACAGTAAAATGTTGGATCCACACCTGTTGCTGGGTTTTTTGGGGGGGATTTTGGGGTGCCAGGCCCCTCTGCTGCTGCTGGGCAGGGTCCTGGGGGGTGGGGGGCACCCAAGGGGGCTTTCATTGATCCCCCCAATCCTGGCTGTGGCTGTGGCCCCCCAGGCCTGGTGGGTGAGGAGCTGCATCCTTAAATTACCAGGATGGGCACCCCTAAATCCTCAGTACCTGCACCCCTAAATCCCCAAGATCTGCCTCCTAAATTACCAGGATCTGCACCCCTAAATCATCAGGGTCTGCCTCCTAAATTACCAGAGTCTGCACTCTAAATCCCCAGGATCTGCACCCCTAAATTACCAGGATTTGCCCCACTAAATCCCCAGGATCTGTTCCCTAAATCCCCAAGATCTGCACCCCTAAATTTCCAGGATCTGCACCCCTAAATCTTCAGGATCTGCACCCCTAAATTACCAGGATCTGCTCCCTAAATCCCCAGGATCTGCACCCCTAAATCCCTAGCATCTGCACCCCTAAATTACCAGGATCTGCACCCCTAAATCCCCAGGATCTGCACCCCTAAATCCCCAGGATCTGCACCCCTAAATCCCCAGGATCTGCACCCCTAAATCCCTAGCATCTGCTCCCTAAATCACCAGAATGTGCCCCTCTAAATCCCCAGGATTTGCCCCTTTCCCTGCTTCTCAGCCTCCCAGGATCTCCCCCTTAACACCCCCAGGATTTGCTCCCCAAACTCCCAGCATCTGCCCCCTGAATTCCCAGGATTTGCATTCCCAGATTCCCAGGATCTGCTCCACAAACTCCCAGCATCTGCGGCCTAAATTCCCAGGATTTGCACTCCCAGATTCCCAGGATCTGCCCCACTAAATTCCCAGGATCTACCCCCTAAATTCCCAGGACTCGCCCCTTTTCCTGTACCCCAGGATTTGCCCCACACTTCACAGGGACCCCCCTGTGAGGAGGAGCCTCAAGACACCACTGCCGACCCCAGACCCACAGGAGAGACCCCAGCCCCATGAGAAGAGACCCCAGACCCATAAGGAGACACCCCTGACCCACAGGAAAGATCCCAGTCCCACAGGAACCTCCTCAGCTCCAAAGCAGGGTCTGCAGCCCCCTGAAGGTGCCCAGCTCCTGACCCCACAGAAGGGGGCAATGTGCTCAGACACCAGCTCCAGTTCCACAAAACCCCACCAAACCCCAAAATAACTCCACAAAACCCCACCAAACTCCACCAAACCGCACAAAACCCCACAAAACCCCAGAAAAACCCCACCAAACCCCTCAAAACCCCAGAACACCCCACAAAACCCCATCAAGCCCCAAAATAACTCCACAAAACCCCAAAATAACTCCACAAAACCCCACAGAACTGGTCCCACGCCTCCTTGTCAGTGAAGATCTGGATGAAGCCCCTCAGGGAGAAGCAGCTCCAGCCCCACCAAACCCCAAAATAACTCCACAAAACCCCACAAAACCCCATCAAACCCCATAAAACCTCACAAAAACCCCACAAAACTGGTCCCACACCTCTTTATCAGTGAAGATCTGGATGAAGTCCCTCAGGGAGAAGCAGCTCCAGCACCACCAAACCCCACCAAACCCCAAAATAACTCCACAAAACCCCACAAAACTCTACAAAACCCCACAGAACTGGTCCCACACCTCCTTGTCAGTGAAGATCTGGATGAAGTCCCTCAGGGAGAAGCAGCTCCAGCCCTACCAAACCCCACAAAACCCCAGAAAAACCCCACAAAACCCCACCAAACCCCAAAATAACCCCACAAAACTGGTCCCACACCTCCTTGTCGGTGAAGATCTGGATGAAGTCCCTCAGGGAGAAGCAGCTCCAGCCCCATAAAACTGCACAAAACCCCACCAAATCCCACCAAACCCCACAGATTTGGTTCCCTCACCTCCTTGTCCGTGAAGATCTGGATGAAGTCCCTCAGGGAGAAGTAGCTCCAGCCCCACAAAACCCCACCAAACCCCAAAATAACTCCACAAAACCCCCACAAAACCCCATCAAACCCCACAAAACCCCAAAATAACCCCACAAAACTGGTCCCACACCTCCTTGTCGGTGAAGATCTGGATGAAGTCCCTCAGGGAGAAGCAGCTCCAGCCCCACCAAACCCCACCAAACCCCACAGATTTGGTTCCCTCACCTCCTTGTCGGTGAAGATCTGGATGAAGTCCCTCAGGGAGAAGCAGCCCGTCTGCAGCATCAGCTCCCCCGTGTCCTCCACGCAGGGCCCAGCAAACACCAGCAGCTTGTGCTGAGACACGTCCGTGATCAGGTTCCGCAGCTGGGGACAGACAGGGACACGTGGGGACATGGGGACACCCTGGGGACACTGCGGGGACACCCTGGGGACACCCTGGGACACAGCGGGGAAACCTCGGGGACACTGAGAGGACACTGAGGGGAACCAGAGGACACCTTGGGGACACCTCAAGGACACAGGGGACACTGAGGACACAGCAGGGACACCCTGGCATACCTTGGGGACACAGGGGACACCTCGGGGACACTGAGGGGACATGGGGGACAGGGCAGGGATACCCTGGGACACCACAGGGACACCTCGGGGACACAGGGGACACTGAGGAGACACCTCGGGGACACCTTGAGGACACAGGGGACACCTCGGAGACATCTCAGGGACACCTCAGGGATACCTCAGGGACACAGGGGACACTGAGGGGAACCAGGGGACACCTCGGGACACCTCGAGGACACAGGGGACACTGAGGGGACACAGAGGACACAGCAGGGACACCCTGGGACACTTTGGGGACACCTTGGGGACACTGGGGGGACACCTCGGAGACACTGAGGGGAACCAGGAGACACTGAGACACCTCGGGGACACTGAGGGGACACAGCGGGGATACCCTGGGACACCAGGGGAACACCTTGGGGATACCTTGGGGACACTGAGGGACACTGAGGGGACATCTTGGGGGCACAGGGGACACTGGGGGACACCACAGGGACACCCTGGGGACACCTTGGGGATACCTTGGGGACACCTCAGGGACACCTCAGGGGTGGGAGGTGTCCAGGGGATGGGTCTCCAGGGGACACCCTGGGGACACCCTGGGGACACCCTGGGGACACCCCCGGGACACCCTGGGACACCCTGGGGACACCCTGAGGCCACCCTGGGACACCTCAGGGACACCCTGAGGACACGACAGGGACACCCTGGGGACACCCTGGAGACACCCTGGGACACCCTGGGACACCCTGGGACACCCTGGTGACACCTTGGGGACACCTCGGGGACACCCTGGGGACACCTCGGGGACACCCTGGGACACCCTGGGGACACCCTGGGACACCCTGGGGACACCCCATTCCCAGCTCACCTCGTCACACAGGGATTTGTCCGAGGGGTTCAGCAGCACCAGCGTCTCCAGCACATCCCCGCGGTGGTGGAGCGTCCTCTGACCTGAGGGGGGACCCCAAAGGTGACAAAGGCACCCCAAGTGTGTCCCCGTGGGTGGGGACATTGATTTCCCACATTGATTTCCCGTATTTCCTGTATTTCCCACATTTCCTACATTTATTTCCCAATTTATTTAATTTCCCACATTTATTTCTCACATTTATTTCATTTCCCACATTTATTTCCTACATTTATTTCCCACATTTATTTCCCACATTTATTTCATTTCCCACATTTATTTCCCACATTTCCTAGTTTTCCCACATTTATTTCCCATATTTCCTAGATTTCCCATATTTATTTCCCATATTTCCTAGTTTTCCCACATTTATTTCCTGCATTTATTTCCCACATTTATTTCATGTCCCATATTTATTTCCCACATTTATTTCCCACATTTATTTCATTTCCCATATTTATTTCCCACATTTATTTCTGGCATTTATTTCCCACATTTATTTCCCATATTTATTTCCCACATTTATTTCCTACATTTATTTCCTACATTTATTTCCTGCATTTATTTCATTTCCTACATTTATTTCCCATATTTCCTAGATTTCCTACATCTATTTCCCACATTTATTTTATTCCCCAAATTAATTTCCCACATTTATTTCCCACATTTTCCACATTTATTTCATACGTTCCCCACATTTATTTCCTGCATTTATTTCCCACATACATTTCCCATATTTCTCACATTTATTTCCCACATTTATTTCCCAAATTTCCCACATTTCCTACATTTATTTTCCACATTTTCCACATTTCTTTCCCACATTCCTTTCCCACATTTCCCGTGTCCTTCCTGCCACGGGGAGGGGAGGGCAGGGAAAGGGAAGGGGGAGACTCCCCCAAAAGTCTGGGTGCTCCCAGGGAAAGTTTTGGGGTTCATTTCCACCCTCTGGATGAAATCCTGCAGGAAGAAGCAGCTCCAGCCTCACAAAACCCCACAAAACCCTAAAAACACTCCACAAAGCCACACAAAATCCCACAAAACCCCACAAAACCACACAAAACCCCATCCTATCCCCTTCCCAGAGGGGGTTTGGGTTCATTTCCACACTCTGGATGAAATCCCACAGGGAGAAGCAGCTCCAGCCCCACAAAACCCCCAAAAACCTCACAAAACCCCATCCTGGCCCCTTCCCAGAGGGGTTTTGGGGTTCATTTCCACACTCTGGGTGCTCCCAGGTGGGTTTGGGATTCATTTCCACACTCTGAGTGCCCCCAGAGAAAGTTCTGGGGTTCATTTCCACACTCTGTATGAAATCCCGCAGGGGGAAGCAGCTCCAGCCCCACAAAACCCCACAAAACCACACGAACCCAAACAAAACCCCACAAAACCACACAACACTCCACAAAACTACAAAAAAAACCCCACAAAACCCACCAAACCCCACAAAATCCCACCCTGGCCCCTTCCCAGAGAGAAATATGGGAATCCTTTTCCCAGAGGGGGTTTTGGGGTTCAGTTCCACGCTCTGGATGAAATCCCACAGGGAGAAGCAGCTCCAGCTCCAGAAAACCCCACCAAATCCCACAAAACCCTACAAAACCTCCACAAAATCCCACAACACCCCACAAAACCCCGTCCTGGCCCCTTCCCGAGGGGGTTTTTGGGTTCATTTCCACACTCTGGATGAAATCCCACAGGGAGAAGCAGCTCCAGCCCCACAAAACCCCACAAAAACACAAAAAAATCCTCAAAACCCCACAAAACCCCACAAAACCCCACAACACCCCACCAAACCCCACAAAACCCCTCAGAATCCCACAAAATCTCACAAAATCCCATAACACCCCATAAGATCCCACAAAATCCCACCCTGGCCCCTTCCCAGAGGAGGTTTTGGGGTTCAGTTCCACACTCTGGGAGCTCCCAGGAAAAGTTTTGGGGTTCATTTCCACACTCTGGGTGCCCCCAGGAAAAGTTTTGGGGTTCAGTTCCACACTCTGGGTGCCCCCAGGAAAAGTTTTGGGGTTCAGTTCCACACTCTGGGTGCCCCCAGGAAAAGTTTTGGGGTTCATTTCCACCCTCTGGGCTCTCCCAGGA
Organism: Acrocephalus arundinaceus; assembly: GCA_021534815.1. Lineage (NCBI taxonomy): Eukaryota > Metazoa > Chordata > Aves > Passeriformes > Sylviidae > Acrocephalus > Acrocephalus arundinaceus. Next base: position 10,853 of record JAJEOU010002309.1, read on the forward strand.
AAAGTTTTGGGGTTCATTTCCACACTCTGGGAGCTCCCAGGGGAGATTTTGGGGCTCATTTCCACACTCTGGATGAAATCCTGCCGGGAGACGCAGCTCCAGCCCCACAAAACCCCACCAAACCCCACCAAACCCCACCAAACCCCTCAGAATCCCACAAAATCTCACAAAACCCCGTAACACCCCACAAGATCCCACAAAATCCCACCCTGGCCCCTTCCCAGAGGAGGTTTTGGGGTTCATTCCTACACTCTGGGTGCCCCCAGGAAAAGTTTTAGGGTTCATTTCCACACTCTGGGCGCTCCCAGGGGAGATTTTGGGGTTCATTTCCACACTCTGGGAGCTCCCAGGAAAAGTTTTGGGGTTCAGTTCCACCCTTTGGGTGCCCCCAGGAAAAGTTTTGGGGTTCAGTTCCACACTCTGGGCTCTCCCAGGAAAAGTTTTGGGGTTCAGTTCCACACTCTGGGTGCCCCCAGGAAAAGTTTTGGGGTTCATTTCCACCCTCTGGGAGCTCCCAGGGAGGTTTTGGGGTTCATTTCCACACTCTGGGTACTCCCAGGAAAAGTTTTGGGGTTCATTTCCACACTCTGGGTGCCCCCAGGAAAAGTTTTGGGGTTCATTTCCACACTCTGGGTGCCCCCAGGAAAAGTTTTGGGGTTCATTTCCACCCTCTGGGAGCTCCCAGGGAGGTTTTGGGGTTCATTTCCACACTCTGGGCGCTCCCAGGAAAAGTTTTGGGGTTCATTTCCACACTCTGAGAGCTCCCAGGGGAGATTTTGGGGCTCATTTCCACACTCTGGATGAAATCCCACTGGGAGAAGCAGCTCCAGCCCCACAAAACCCCACCAAACCCCAAAAAAACCCTACAAAACTCTACAAGACCTCATCCTGGCCCCTTCCTAGAGGGATTTGGGGTTCATTTCCACGCTCTGGATAAAATCCCACAGGGAGAAGCAGCTCCAGCCCCACCACACCCTAAAAAAACCCCGCAAAACCCCACAAAACCCCACTAAGCCACTCAGAATCCCACAAAATCTCACAAAACCCCATAATACCCCATAAGATCCCACAAAATCCCACCCTGGCCTCTTCCCAGGGAGGTTTTGGGGTTCATTCCTACACTCTGGGTGCCCCCAGGAAAAGTTTTGGGGTTCAGTTCCACACTCTGGGCTCTCCCAGGAAAAGTTTTGGGGTTCATTTCCACACTCTGGGCTCTCCCAGGGAGGTTTTGGGGTTCAGTTCCACACTCTGGGCTCTCCCAGAAGTTTTGGGGTTTTAGGGGAAACGGCTGCCCCAGCTCCACCTTCCCCATCCCACCCTGGACAATCCCAGTCTGGGCTGCTCCTCACGTGGGGACATCACGGGTTTGATGTGCTGGGGGAGCACAAAGCCGAGTTTGTTCCCAAAAAATCCATCCCTGATCCCTTCCCACCATTCCCACCATTCCTGGGAATGTTTTCCCCATTTTTCCCTGTTTTTTCCCCATTTTTCCCCTGGTTTTTATCCTGTTTTTCCCTGTTTTTTCCCTGTTTTTTCCATGTTTTTTCCCTGTTTTTTCCCCATTTTTTTCCTGTTTTTCCCTATTTTTTCCCCATTTTTTCCCCGTTTTTTCCCTGTTTTTATCCCATTTTTCCCCGTTTTTTCCCTGTTTCATCCCCGTTTTTTCCCCATTTTTCCCTGTTTTTTCCCCACTTTTTTCCTGTTTTTATCCTGTTTTTTCCCTCTTTCTTCCCCATTTTTTTCCCTGTTTTTCCCCTGTTTTATCCCCGTTTTTTCCATGGTTTTTCCCTGTTTTTTCCCTGGTTTTTCCTGTTTTTTCCCCATTTTTCCCCTATTTTTCCCCATTTTTTCCCTGTTTTTTATCCCTTTTTTCCCTGTTTTTCCCTCTTTCTTCCCTGTTTTCCCTGTTTTTCCCCGTTTTTTCCCCATTTTTTCCCTGGTTTTTATCCCGTTTTTCCCCGTTTTTTCCCCGTTTTTCCCCTATTTTTCCCCATTTTTTCCCTGTTTTTCCCCTGGTTTTTATCCCGTTTTTCCCTGTTTTTTCCCTGTTTTTCCCCGTTTTTTCCATGGTTTTTCCCTGTTTTTATCCCTTTTTTCCCCGTTTTTTCCCTGTTTTTTCCCCCGGTTTTTTTCCCCATTTTTTCCCTGTTTTTTCCCCATTTTTTCCCTGTTTTTATCCCATTTTTCCCTGTTTTTTCCCTGTTTTTTCCCCATTTTTTCCCTGTTTTTTCCCCTGTTTTTTCCCTCTTTCTTCCCTGTTTTTTCCCCGTTTTTTCCCCGTTTTTTCCCCGTTTTTCACCTTTGACGATGCTGGAGAAGGTGGCCGAGTGCCGGGACACAAAAAGCTTCAGTTGCTCGTCCAGGTTGCAGCAGGTGAGGTCGATGTCCCAGGAGCGGATCCCTGAGGGGAAATAAAAACAGGGAATAAAAAATCAAAATCAAAACACAGAATAAAAACATGGAATAAAAACGGGGAATAAAAACTCAAAAACGCAGAATAAAAATGTGGAATAAAAACTCAGAATGAAAATGTGGAATAAAAACACAGAATAAAAACACAGAATTAAAATATGGAATAAAAATACGGAATAAAAACAGGGAATAAAAACTCAGAATAAAAACACGGAATTAAAATATGGAATAAAAATACGGAATAAAAACACAGAATAAAAACGGGGAATAAAAACACAGAATAAAAACTTGAAATAAAAACAGGGAATAAAAACGCAGAATAAAAACACACGGAATAAAATCATGGAATAAAAACTCGGAATGAAAACGCGGAATAAAAACTCAGAATAAAAATACACAATAAAAACTTGGAATACAAACACAGAATTAAAACGGGGAATAAAAATGCAGAATAAAAACACGGAATTAAACACGGAATAAAAACATGGAATAAAAACTCAAAATAAAAACACAGAATAAAAACGCAGAATAAAAACACAGAATAAAAACTCCCGGAATAAAAATCCAAAATAAAACCTCAGGATAAAAACACGGAATAAAAACACAGAATAAAGACACAGAATAAAAACACAGAATAAAAATACAGAATTAAAACACAGAATGAAAACTCAAAATAAAAACACAAAATAAAATCACGGAATAAAAACACGGAGTAAAAACACAAAATAAAAACACAGAATAAAAACTCACAGAATAAAAATTCGGAATAAAACCTCAGGATAAAAACACGGAATAAAAGCACAGAATAAAGACACAAAATAAAAACACAGAATGGAAACACAGAGTAAAAACACAGAATAAAAACAGGAAATAAAAACGTGGAATAAAAATTCAGAATAAAAATGTGGAATAAAAACTTGGAACAAAAACACATGGAATAAAAACAGGGAATAAAAACACAGAGTAATAACACGGAATAAAAACAGGGAATAAAAACACGGAATAAAAATATGGAATAAAAACTCAGAACCCACCAGCGCCGTCCCCAAAACTCCCACAGTGCTGGATGGGGCTGACCCCATAAAATCCCCTTTAAAATCCGCCCACCCCGAGGTGTTTTTGGGGCATTTCCCCTAAAATCCTCCACCCCAAGCTGGTTTTGGGGCATTTCCCCTGAAATTTCCCCATCCTGAGGGGTTTTTGGGGTGTCCCCCCTAAAATCCACCCACCCCAAGGTGGTTTTAGGGCATCCACCCCACCCTGAGGGGTTTTGGGGGCATTTCCCCTAAAATTTCCCCACCCTGAGGGGTTTTGGGGGCATTTCCCCTAAAATCCGCCCACCCTGAGGTGGTTTTGGGGTGTCACCCCTTAAATCCTCCACCCTGAGGGGATTTTGGGGTATTTCCCCTAAAATCCACCCACCCTAAGAGGTTTTTGGGGTATCCTCCCTAATATCCCCCCACCCTGAGGGGATTTTGGGGCATCCACCCCACCTTAAGGTGTTTTGGGGGCATCACCCCTAAAATTTCCCCACCCTGAGCTGTTTTTGGGCATTTCCCCTAAAATCTGCCCACCCCGAGGTGTCTTTGGGGCATCCACCCCACCTTAAGGTGTTTTGGGGGCATTTCCCCTAAAATCTGCCCACCCTGAGGAGTTTTTGGGGCATCCCCCTAATATCCACCCACCCTGAGTTTTTGGGGCTTACTCAGTAAAATCTGCCCACCCTGAGCTGTTTTTGGGGTGCCCACCTCACCCTGAGGTGTTTTGGGGGTATCACCCCCAAATTTTGCTCACCCGGAGGTGTTTTTGGGGTGTCCCCCCTAAAATCCGCCCACCCTGAGCTGTTTTTGGGGTATCCACCCCACCCCGAGGTGTTTTTGGGGTGTCTCCCCTAAAATCCACCTACCCTGAGCTGGTTTTGGGGCATTTCCCCTAAAATCCACCCACCCTGAGAGGTTTTTGGGGTGTCCTCCCTAAAATCCGCCCACCCTGAGGTGTTTTGGGGTATTTCTCCTAAAATCAGCTCACCCTGATGTGGTTTTGGGCATTTCCCCTAAAATTTGCCCACCCTGAGCTGGTTTTGGGGCATCCACCTCACCCTGAGGTGTTTTGGGGGTATCACCCCCAAATTTTGCTCACCCTGAGGTGTTTTTGGGGTGTCCCCCCTAAAATCCGCCCACCCTGAGCTGTTTTTGGGGCATCTCCCCTAAAATTTGCCCACCATGAGGTGTTTTTGGGGTTTCCCCTAAAATCTGCCCACCCTGAGATGTTTATGGGGTGTCCCCCCTAAAATCCACCCACCCCAAGGTGGTTTTGGGGCATCCACCCCACCCTGAGGTGTTTTTGGGGTATCCTCCCTAAAATTTGTCCACTCCGAGGTGTTTTTGGGGTGTCTCCCCTAAAATCCACCCACCCTGAGCTGTTTTGGGGGCATTTCCCCTAAAATTTGCCCACCCTGAGGGGTTTTTGGGGCATCCACCCCACCCTGAGTGGTTTTGGGGTATCCCCCTAAAATTTGTCCACCCTGCAGTGTTTTTGGGGCATCTACCCTAAAATCCACCCACCCTGAGCTGTTTTTGGGGCATTTCCCCTAAAATTTCACCACCCTGAGCTGGTTTGGGGGCATTTCCCCTAAAATCTGCCATCCCTGAGGTGCTTTTGGGACCTTTCCCCTAAAATCCGCTCACCCTGAGGAGTTTTTGGGGCATTTCCCCTAAAATTTCACCACCCTGAGCTGCTTTTGGGGCGTGCATCCCACCTTGAGGTGTTTTTGGGGTGTCCCCCCTAAAATCCGCCCACCCCGAGTTGTTTTTGGGGTGTCCCTGAGCCCCCCTATGCCAACACCTTCCTGGCAGGTGATTCACGGCAGCACCTCCAGCTCTGCCAATCCCAAATCCCAAATCAAACCCCAAATCCCGACCCCTCAGGGCACAGAACATCTCTGCCAACAGCTCCTCCAAGGTGCTCATTAAGGGATTAAAAAGATTTTAATTAAAAGATCTGTCAGCACCGGGACAGGTGCAGCACCCCAAACAGCCCAGGAGGGATTTTTTTGGGGTGTTTATTCCCAAAAATTTGGGGTGACTCCGGGTGGAGGATGGGTGGGGGATGGTGTAACGGCCCCGAGGGTTGCACAAGAGTTTGGGGCCGTTTTGGGGGTGGTTTTGGGGAGGTTTGGGACAGATCTGGGGATGGTTCTCTCAGGGTGGGTTTGGGGCCGTTTTTGGGAGGTTTGGGGTGATTTGGGGCCGTTTTTGGGGTGGTTTGGGGGCCGTTTTTGGGGTGGTTTTGGGAGGTTTGGGGTGGTTTGGGGCCGTTTTTGGGGTGGTTTGGGGCCGTTTTGGGGGTGGTTTGGGGGCCGTTTTTGGGGTGGTTTTGGGAGGTTTGGGGTGGTTTGGGGCCGTTTTGGGGGTGGTTTTGGGGAGATTTGGGGTGGTTTGGGGCCGTTTTTGGGGTGGTTTGGGAAGGTTTGGGGCCGTTTTTGGGGTGGTTTGGGGCCGTTTCTGGGGTGGTTTTGGGGAGGTTTGGGACAGGTCTGGGATGGTTCTCTCAGCGTGGATTTTGGGGTTTGTTCCTGTGGGGTCACGGCCAGAAAAAATGGGAGATCCCCCCCAAAAAATCTGGGCACCAATCGGGGAGGGATGTGGGGGCTGGAGGGGGGAATGCTGGGGATTTAGGGGGGAAATCCTGGGGATTTAGGGGGGAAATCCTGGGGATTTAGGGGGCAGATCCTGGGGATTTAGGGGGGCAGATCCTGGGAGTTTAGGGGTGCAGACTGTGGGGATTTAGGGCAGCAGATCCTGGAAATTTAGGGGTGTAGATCTTGGGAATTTAGGGTGCAGATCCTGAGGATTTAGGGGTGCAGATCCTGGGAGTTTAGGGGTGTAGATCTTGGGGATTTAGGGCTGCAGATCCTGGTGATTTAGGGTGCAGATCCTGAGGATTTAGGGGTGCAGATCTTGGGGATTTAGGGGGCAGATCCTGAAGATTTAGGGGTGCAGATCCTGAGGATTTAGGGGGCAGATCCTGAGGATTTAGGGGTGCAGATCCTGAGGATTTAGGGGTGCAGATCTTGGGGATTTAGGGGGCAGATCCTGAAGATTTAGGGGTGCAGATCCTGAAGATTTAGGGGGCAGATCCTGAGGATTTAGGGGTGCAGATCCTGAGGATTTAGGGGTGCAGATCTTGGGGATTTAGGGGGCAGATCCTGAAGATTTAGGGGTGCAGATCCTGAGGATTTAGGGGGCAGATCCTGAAGATTTAGGGGTGCAGATCCTGAGGATTTAGGGGTGCAGATCCTGAGGATTTAGGGCTGCAGATCCTGGGGATTTAGGGGTGCAGATCCTGAGGATTTAGGGGTGCAGATTCTGGAAATTTAGGGGTGCAGGTCACAGGGATTTCAGGGTGCAGATCTTGGGGATTTAGGGCTGTAGATCCTGGAAATTTAGGAGTGCAGATCTCGGGAATTTAGTAGGACAGAACCTGGGGATTTAGGGGAGCAGATCCTGGGGATTTAATGGGGCAAATCCTGGGAGTTTAGGGATGCAGATTCTGGGGATTTAGGGCAGCAGATCCTGGAAATTTAGGGGTGTAGATCTTGGGGATTTAGTGGGGCAGATCCTGAGGATTTAGTGGGGCAGATCCTGAGGATTTAGGGGGCAGATCCTGAGGATTTAGTGGGGCAGATCCTGAGGATTTAGTGGGGCAGATCCTGAGGATTTAGGGGGCAGATCCTGAGGATTTAGTGGGGCAGATCCTGAAGATTTAGGGGTGCAGATCCTGAGGATTTAGTGGGGCAGATCCTGAGGATTTAGGGGGCAGATCCTGAGGATTTAGGGGGCAGATCCTGAGGATTTAGGGTTGCAGGGAAAGAGGCAGATCGTGGGGGTGGTGAAATCCAGGGGGAACAAATCCTGGAGGTCTTGGGAGGAGAAAACCCTTGAGGATTGAGATTCCCGAGGATTTCAGGGCAGGAAAAAGGCGCAGCTCGTGGGATTTTAGACGGGCAAACCCAGGGAGGGGCTGAGCGGCGATTCCCGGCAGGAAATAGGACAAAATCCCAGGAATTTCAGGGCTGCCAACCCAAAGCGGCAGGAGAAAGGACATTTCCCTTCAGGGCTGGAGCGGGACGGGGCAGCCCGAGAGCGGCGATTCCGCCCGGCGCTGAGGGACCGAACGGAGCATCCCCGGGGAGGGGGGGGCGGGCGGGTCTGGGAGGATCCCCCGGAGCATCGCGCGGTCTCACCTCGCTCCAGCTGCTGTAGGGCGGCGGCCCTGAGGCCGGGCCGGTGGCAGCCGCCGCCCACGATGGCGAGCAGCGAGAAGCGGCGCGGCCCCGCGGCCGGAGGGGCCGGAGCCGCCGGAGCCACCGGAGCCGCCGCCATCTTCGGCGCCCCCCGCCCGCTCCGCCAACCACGCCCCCCTGCGTCACAGCAGGGTGGAACACGCCCACTGATGTCACCGCCAGCCAATGGGAGGCGCCGGAGGGGCGGTGGGTGGGCGGAGCGGAGGTGGGAGAGGGGGTTCTTAAAGGGGCAACGCGCGGGGTGGGGCAGCGGGTGGGGCCCGCGCGGGCGGTGAGGGGGGTTCTGGATGGGAATTTGGGATCGTGGATGGGGATTTGGGATTCTGGATGGGGATGCGGGGTTTTGTATGGGAATTTGGGATCCTGAATAGGGATTTGGAGTCGTGGAAGGGGATTCGGGGTCGTGGATGGGAATTTGGGATAGCGGATGGGGATGCGGGATTTTAGATGGGGATTTGGGATCGTGGATGGGGATTTGGGATCGTGGATGGGAATTTGGGATTCTGGATGGGGATGCGGGGTTTTGTATGGGAATTTGGGATCCTGGATGGGGATTCGGGGTCGTGGATGGGAATTAGGGATTCTGGATGACTATCCGGGATTCTGAATGGGGATGCGGGAATCTGTATGGGAATTTGGGATCCTGAATAAGGATTTGGGATCATGGATGGGGATTTGGGATTGTGGAAGAGGATTTGGGATGGCGGATGGGGATTTGGGGTTCTGGATGGGGATTTGGGATCTTGGATGGGGATTTGGGTTTGCGGATGAGGATTTGGGATTCTGAATGGGGATTTGGAATTCTGGATAAGGGATTCTGGATGGGGGATTCGGGATTCTGGATGCGGCCGGGCCGGTCTGTATGAGCCCACCACATCCTGCTGTCCACGGATCCTCCATCCATCCCTCCCTCCGCCTCCAGCCGCTCCCGAACCCCCGGCAGGATCCCGGACTCCGCTCCCTGCCCGTTCCCATTCCCTCTTTCCCTTCTCCCGCAGCCCCGGAGCGGGATGAGATTTCCCCTCCCTGCCCCTCATCCCCTCCCCGGCCTCAGATCCCTTCGTGAACCCCCAACAGGGTGGGGACCCTCCCCAGGGGCAGAGCGGTCTGGAAACCCCAAAATCCCCCCAAAATCCCCCCAAAAAGCAGGAAGCAGGCATGGATCAAGTGTTTAATGCATCCCTGGACACCGCCAGCCCCACCGGGTCAATCCCGCTGCGGGGACGGCGCTGCGGGCCCGCGGTTCCCCCTCCCTCCGTGCCCCGGTGGGGCGCAGGGGGGTGTCCCCCGGTGTCCCCCGGTGTCCCTCGGTGTCCCTCGGTGTCCCCCGGTGTCGCCGCCGCCTCAGGAGCACTTGAGGATGAGGAGGTTGCAGGCGGTGCCCCGGGGGCAGCTGCAGAGTTTCCCGATGCGCGCCCCGCGCCGCACCGCGCACGCCTCGCGCGGTTCGCACTGCGGGACGGCACCGTCAGACCGGGAATGGGGGTTCGGGGAGCCCCAAAACCCCCCCGGAGAGCCCCCCCCGTACCCAGGGCACCCAGCTCAGCCTCTTCTCCAGCGCCGGCGGCTCCCGCAGCTCCCGCGGCTCCAGCTCGTCCAGAACGTCCTGGAGCGCGTCCGCCTGTCACGGAGAGCACCGGGACAGCGCCGGTTCCAGGGACACCCCAAGTTCCAGGGACAGCGCTGGTTCCTGGGACACCCCTGGTTCCTGGGACACCCCAGTTCCCGGGACAACCCAAATTCCAGGGACACCCCCGGTTCCAGGGACAGCCCCAATTCCAGGGACACTCCCGGTTCCAGGGACACCCCAAGTTCCAGGGACACCCCCAATTCCAGGGACACCCCGGGGCTCCGGATCTGTCACCCCGAGACTTCCAGATTACCCAGAATCTCCGGATCCGTGTCACCCCGAATTCCGGGGACACCTCGGGACTCCGGAGGGTTCCCCCGAGAGTCCGGGGACACCCAGGGGCTCCGGAGGGTCACCTCGAGTCACTTGGGACACCCCGGCGTTCCGGATCTGTCACCCCGAGTCTCCAGGGACACCCAGGGGTTCCGGAGGGTCACCCCGAGAGTCCGAGGACACCCAGGGCTCTGGATCTGTCACCCCGAGTCCTCCAGGTCACCCAAAATCTCTGGATCCATGTCACCCCGAATTCCAGGGACACCCCGGGACTCCGGGGACATCCAGGGGCTCCGGAGAGTCACCCCGAGTCCCTCGGGACACCCCGGGGTTCCGGATCTGTCACCCCGAGTCTCCAGGGACACTCAGGGGCTCCGGATCTGTCACCCTGAGAGCCTGGGGTCACCCAGAGGCTCTGGATCCGTGTCACCCCAAATTCTTGGGACACCCAGGAACTCCAGAGGGTCACCCGAGGGTCCAGGGACACCCAGGGGCTCTGGATCCCTGTCACCCCAAATTCCTGGGACAGCCAGGAGCTCTGAAGGGTCACCCCGAGTCCCTCGGGGACATTCAGGAACTCCAGATCCGTGTCACCCCGAGTCCCCCAGGACAGCCAGGGGGTCCGGATCTGTCACCCCGAGTCCCCCAGGACACCCAGGGGGTCCGGATCTGTCACCCCGAGTCCCTCAGGACACCCAGGGGGTCCGGGTCTGTCACCCCGAGTCCCCCAGGCTCCTGTCCCATCCCCACCCCGTGCCTGGCTCATCCAGGTCAGGAATTGGGGGGTCAGGATTTGGGGGGTTCAGGGTCTGTGCGACCCCAGGCTCCCCCTCTGCTCCCCACCCCTCCTGCAGCTGATCCAGAGCTCAGGATGGAACTCAGGAGCTCAGGGAACAAAAAATCCAGCCAGAATTCCCCAACCCCGCTGTCCCCTCTGTCCCCACCCCGAGGACCCGACGGCAGCAGCCCAAAACCAGCGGAGGGGGCTCGGTTCCCCCTCCCCAATTCCCCAGGGACCCCCCAAAAACCGGCCCCAAACCGGGGTGCAGGAACTGCCCCAAAATTCCCTAAAATACCCCAAAACCGCCCGGGAGGGGCTGGGGACCCCCCGCCCCCCTCCCGCCGCCCCTCACCAGCTCCGTCTCCTCCCGGCCGTGCCCGGGCAGGCTCAGGCTCAGCTCCGGTACCGGTTCGGAGGTGCCGAGCAGGACGAGGCCGGAGCCCAGCAGGCAGAGCAGGCAGAGCCCGGTGGTTTCCATGCTCCCGGTACCGGCGGCGCCCCTGGGAGCTCCGGGCTGGGCTGGGCTCGGTTTTATCCCCCCCGAGCCACCCCCAAACCGGCGGTGACGCACACGGGGCCCCCCCAAAGGCCGGCGGCGACACCGGGCTGCCGGGGGGACACCGTCCCCGGGGCCACCGGGGCCACCGGCCCGCGGCCGGGACTGACGTCAGCGCCGTGGGCAGACCGGGACCCCCGGTGACCCCCCCGGGCCGCAGCCGCCGCTGCCAATTCCGTGAGCAAACACCGGGAATGGGCCCGGAGCGTCCCCCGGGAACGGCAGAGACGGGCGGGAACGAGGGGGGCAGAAAGGGATTTATGGGGGACAGACGGGGGGACAGACGGGATAGACAGGGGGACAGACAGGGGACACAGCCAGGGGGACGCAAAGGGATTTACGGGGGACAGACAGGGGGACAGACAGAGGGACAGACAAAGGATGGAAAGGGGGATGGACAGGGGGACAGAAGGGATAGACAGGGGATGGACAGGGGAGACACAGGGGACAGACAGGGGATGGACAGGGACAGACGGAAGGACAGACAGGAGGACAGACAGGGGACACAGCCAGGGAGATGCAAAGGGATTTATGGGGGACAGACGGGGGGATGGACAGGGGATGGACAGGGGGATAGAGAGGGGATGGATGGGGGGACAGACAGGGGACAGACAGACAGAGGGACAAACGGGATAGACAAGGGGACAGACAGGGGACACAGCCAGGGGGACGCAAAGGGATTTATGGGGGACAGACAGAGGGACAGACGGGGGATGTCAGGGGGACAGAGAGGAGATGGACAAGGGACAGACAGGAGGACAGACAGGGAGTCAGACAGGGGATGGACAGGGGGACAGACAGGGGGGACAAATGGGTACAGACAAGGAATACAGTTGGGGGTACAGACAGAAGGACAGACAGGAGTCAGACAGGGGATGGACAGGGGGACAGACCGAAGGACAGATGGGGAACACAGACAGGGGGACAGACAGAGTGACAGACAGGGAGACAGTGGGGGGACAGACAGGGGGACAGATGAGGAACAGACAAGGAATATAGTTGGGGGGACAGACAGAAGGACAGACAGGAGTCAGGGGACAGACGGGATGGACAGGGGGACAGACAGAAGGACAGACAGGAGTCAGGGGACAGACAGGAGGACAGACAGAAGGACAGACAGGGACACAGCCAGGGGGACGCAGCGCAGCTCAGCCCCGCTGTCCCACAGCCCGCCCGGGCTCTCCGGTGTCCCCGCCGGGCTCTCCGCTCCCGCTCCATCCCCATCCGGTCCCTTCACGTCCCTCCCGCCCCCGGGGGTCCCCAAACCCCACGGGACCCCCACAGACCCCGGCCCCCGTTCCCCTCTGCCCCCAGGGGATCCCCCGGTCCCACGGAATCCCCGCGGGGTCCCCCCAGCCCCGCCGCCACCCCAGGGATCTTCATCTTCCTCCTCCTCGCTGGGTTTTGGGGGTCCCGGTCTACGGGAGACCCCCTCAGAAACCGGGACAGGGGCGGAGACACCGTCGGACACCGGCGGGACCGAGGCGTGGGGAACCCCGATCCCCGGCGAGCCCGGTCCGCCCGATCCGGTCCGGTCCAAACCCCTCGGTACCGGTCCGGTCCCGGTTTGGGACAAACGCTCCCGTCGCTCCCAGCTCTGGGCCGGTCGCTCGGGGTCCCGGTGCAGCTCAGACCCGGTTAACCCCGCCCGGTCCCAGCCCAGTCCGGTCCCGGTCTGGTGGCTTCTGGACCGGGTCCGGTGGTCCTTGATCCTGCTCCAGATCAATCTCGGCTGTCCCCACTCGGTCCGGTCCCGGTTCGGTTTCCCCAGCCCGGGTCGGTGCCGGTTTGGTGACCGCCCAGCCCAGCCCCAGCCCGGACCCGGTGCCGGTCCCGGTGCCCGTTCCGCACACGGCCCCGCCCACACACCGAGGCTCCGCCCACCCAATGGGCGCGAAGCCTTCTGGGTAACGCAGTCCTCGCTTAATGGCGCGGGGAGGGCGGGGCGCTCCAGGACTACACTTCCCATGAGGCTTTGCGGCACGAGGGGCGGTGACAGCGCCGCCTGCTGGCCCGGAGGGGTCAGAGGGGGAGTGCGGCCGTGGCTGCCGTGAGCCGGGGCCGTGCTCGGACACGGGGGACACGGGGGGACACGGGGGGACACCGGGGTACACGGGGGGACAGAGGGGACAAGGGGGGACACCGGGGTACACGGGGGGACAGAGGGGACAAAGCGGCAGCACCGCCGAGGGCGGCTGGCAGCGTGCGAAGTACGGCTCGGGAGGACGCGCGGGAGGGAAACTGAGGCACGGCGAACCCACGGCCCCGGGGATTCACGCACCGGTCCGGCCCTGCAGCTGCGGGGAGCCCGGGGTGCCAAGTCCCGGGATAAGCCCGGGCCTGGCCCGTGTCCCCGGCAGGCTCTGCCCGTGTCCCCGGCAGGTGGCGGCCGCCGCCCGCCCGCCGCTCGGAGCTCCCCGCGTGTCCCCGTTTCCCCCCGGCTCTGAGCGTACCGGTCCCGCCCGCCCCCGGCTGCGGTCCCGGCTCACGGACGGAGCCGCCCCCGCGCCCCGGTGCGTGAATTGCCGCCCCCCCCGGTGCAGCCCCCGCTCCACCGGCAGAGCCTCGGTGCAGCCCCCGGTGTACCGAGCGTCCCGCGGCCCACGAACCGATCCGCGCTGCCGCCCCCGAGCCACGGGGAGACCCCGCTGGGCAGCCCCCGGTGCACGGACCGACCCCCCGGTACAGCCCCGGTGCACGGACAGACCCCCCCGGTACAGCCCCGGTGCAGCCCCGGTCTACGCACAGAGCCCCGGTGCAGCCCCTACCCACGGACAGACCCCCGGAGGAGCTTCCGGTGCACGGACCGACCCCCCTGTGCAGCCCCCTGTCCCACGGACCGACCCCAGAGCAACCCCCGGTGCACCGATCGACCCCCGGAGCCACCCCCGGTGCAGCCCCCCAAGCAAGAAGTGACTCCCGGAGCGACCCCCGGTTCACGGAGCGACCCCCGGTGCAGCCCCCGGTCCCGCAGATCAGTCCCCGGTGCACCGATAGACCCCCGGAGCCACCCCCGGTGCAGCTCCCATACAAGAAACGACCCCCGGTGCACGGAACGACCCCCGGTGCAACCCCCAGTTCCACAGATCAGCCCCCGCTGCACCAAACGACCCCCCCCCCCGGTGCAGCCCCCAATGCAAGAAACAACTCCCGGAGCGACCCCCGGTGCACGGAACGACCCCCGGTGCAGCCCCCGGTGCCACAGATTAGCCCCCGGTGCACCGACCGACCCCCGGAACGACCCCTGGTGCAGCCCCCGCTGCACGAACCGACCCCCCCGGTGCAGCCCCCAGTAGAGGAAACAACTCCCGGAGCGAGCCCCGGTGCACGGAGTGACTCCCCGGTGCACCGGCCGACCCCCAGTGCGACCCCCGGTCCCACAGATCAGCCTCCGGTGCACCAAACGACCCCCGGAGCGACCCCCGGAGCGACCCCCGGTGCAACCCCCGGTCCCACAGATCAGCCCCCGCTGCACGAACCGACCCCCCCGGTGCAGCCCCGGGTCCCACGGCCCGACCCCGACCCCCAGCCCCCCCGTTCCCCCCCGTTCCCCCCCCGGTGCCGCCGCCCCGCCGCTCCCACGCCCGGCGCGGGGGGGCCGCAGTTTCAGGGCGGGGATTTCCCCCGCGCCATTCCCCCCCCCCCGCGTTTCACCCCACGTGGGCCACGCCGGCGGCGTCCAATCAGCGCCGCGCCCGTGGGAGTCTCAGCTTGGGGTCAGCCAATAGGAGAGGCGGGGGCGCCGCGCGAGGCCACGCCCCTCGGAGGGAGGCTATAAAAGGCAGCGCAGGGCGCGGTGAGGCCTCAGAGCGATCGCGCTGGAGCGGCGGCAGGAGCGGAACGGGAGCGGGGATCGCGATAGCGCCGTGATATCTCCGCGATACCCCCGCGATAGCCGCGCTCAGGATTATTGCTCTTGGAATTTGCCTTCTTCTCCTGAGGATTACAATTGCACCATGACCCTGGAGGAGCTGGTGCCTTGCGATAGCAGCAAGTAAGTGCCGGGGCGGCTCGGGGCGTTCCGCCGGGGGGGTCCGCGATTGTCGCCGGCGCCGCTCACCGGCTCTGTCGTTGCTCCCGGTAGGATGCAGGCGGTGAGCGAGGCGGTGGAGCGGGTGCTGGTGGCGGCGCAGCGGCAGGACCGGCTCACCGTGGGGGTCTACGAATCGGCCAAGCTCATGAATGTGTGAGTATATCGCGATAGGGCTCTGTCGGGGGGGGGTCTGACAGGGGGGTTTATTTCGCGCAGGGCTGGCTCATGGCAGGTTTTACATGGGGGTGACCAGGCAGAATTTTGGGGGGTCTGTCGCCCATTCTTATCGCGACAGGGAGGTGACACGGGGGGTGGGTGACACTGCGGGAGGGGGCTCCAGCACCCCGAAGTGTCCCGGTCACCCCTGACCCACCGCGCCCCCGCAGGGACCCGGACAGCGTCGTGCTGTGCGTGTTGGCCACCGACGAGGAGGACGAAGGTGACATCGCCCTGCAGATCCACTTCACGCTGATCCAGGCGTTCTGTTGCGACAACGACATCCACATCCTGCGCGTGTCGGGCATGCAGCGCCTCGCCGCCATCCTGGGCGAGCCCGAACCGGGCTCCGAGCCCCGGGACCTGCACTGCCTGCTGGTCACGGTGAGCGGGGGAGTTCGGCCCCGTGACTCCCCGGGGGCCGGGGAGGGTGACGGGGCGGTTTGGGGACACGTGTCGCGACATCGGTGGCACTAACGCGGTGCTCCTGCTCCTCCAGAACCCCCACACGGACGCCTGGAAGAGTCAAGGCTTGGCGGAGGTGGCGAATTACTGCGCCGAGAGTCGCGACAGGAACCAGTGGGTGCCCTACGTGTGTCTGCAGGAGCGCTGAGCCCGGACTGGACTTTGAAGGATTTGAAACCTTTTTTAAAAAAAAAACCAACAAAAAACAGCAGGAAAAAACAAAAAAACCAACCCAACAAAGAGGAGAAAACAGCCAGATCCAACCCACAATCCCCAAGAACCGATTTTATTTTTCTTTTGAACCGGAGAGGAGGAAGGGGGAGCGCGGCCGCTGCGGTGGGAATGGAGGGAGCCGGGCCGGGCTCGGATGGACACTGGCCGGAGCCGGGATGGACACTGGCCGGAGCTCGAATGGACACTGGCCGGAACTCGGATGGACACTGGCCGGGCTCGGACTGGCTGGAGCCTGGATGGACACTGGCCGGAGCCTGGATGGACACTGGCCGGAGCTCGGACGGACGCTGGCCGAAGCCCCGATGGACACTGGCCGGGCTCAGATGGACACTGGCCGGAGCTCGGATGGACACTGGCCGGGCTCAGATGGACACTGGCCGGAGCTCAGATGGACACTGGCCGGGCTCAGATGGACACTGGCCGGGCTCGGATGGACACTGGCCGGAGCTCGAATGGACACTGGCCAGGCTCGGATGGACACTGGCCGGGCTCGGATGGACACTGGCCGGAGCTCGAATGGACACTGGCCGGGCTCAGATGGACACTGGCCGGAGCCGCCGGCCGAGGAGCCGTGACCGGACCGTGAACCGGAGCTGGGGAGCCCCGAGCGGGCGCTGTGGAGCGTGGGGGGTGACCCCGGAATTTGGACATTTTTTTGTCGCGAGATTTTTTGGCAGGACTGCAAGAGAGGCTGGAGATTTTTAATTTTTATTATTTTTGTTGTTGTTGCAAAAACTGCTTTTTTTTTCCAAGTTCTCCACATCCGCACGGATGGACCTGCACCCCACCCCGGGGTGCTGCTGTTGCACTCGGACACCCTTGAGCTGAACCTTTTCCAGAGTTTTATTCTTCTACCGAGCGAGGAGTTCAATTTATTTGCAATAAAATGTCTGACGTGAGTGGTGTTTGCTCTTCCCTCCGCTCGGCTGGAGCCCTTCCCGAGGGAGCCGGGAGCGGCAGCGGCGCCTCCCGGGTGGGTTTGGGGGGGTTTTGGGTGGGTTTTGGGGTGGATTTTGGGGTGGTTTGTGGGGTGGTTTTTGGGGCGGGTTTGGGGTGGGTTTTGGGATGGGTTTTGGGGTGGGTTTTGGGTTGGATTTTGGGGTGATTTTGGGGTGGGTTTTGGGATGGGTTTGGGGTGAATTTGGGGTGGATTTTGGGGTGGGTTTTGGGATGGGATTTGGGGTGGGTTTTGGGTAGGTTTTGGGGTGGCTTTGAGGTAGGTTTGGGATGGATTTTGGGTGGGTTTGGGATGGGTTTAGGGTGGATTTTGGGGTGGGTTTTGGAGTGGCTTTGTAGGGGTTTTGGGGTGGATTTTGAGTGGGTTTTGGGGTGATTTTGGGGTGGCTTTTGGGTAGGTTTGGGGTGGGTTTTGGGGTGATTTTGGGGTGGGTTTGAGGTGGGTTTCACCCCCCAAACGCTCAGGGGGGGCCCTTTTATGTGGCCGAGGGGGTTCCCAGCCGTGTGTGGCCTCTCTGGAGAAATTCCAACCCCACCCTTGTCTCAAAAAGGGTTTTTCCAAGAAAAAAATAAAAACACCCACGGGGGGAACTGAGCTCCGTGAGAAACTGAGGCACGGCCCCCCCGCCCCCGGGGCTGGAGCTTCCCCCACCCCCGCGGGATCCGTGGGAACCGGGCCCGGGGGGGACCCCGGGGAGTCCCCGCGCCCCCATCCCCGCCCCCGGCCGCGGGCAGGGAATTCCCTCGGTCCCCGCGGGGGTGGCCGGGCTTGGGGACGGGGACAGCGGGGAAAGTGGGGCCGGGGGTGTCGGGGTTGGGGTTCCCCCTTCGCGGGCACCGGGGGCTCCCCCGGATCCTTCCCGGAGGCGGAACCGGCGCGGGGGGGAGGGGACACGGAGCTGTCCCTGCCCCGTGTGACCCGCGCGGCGTCACCTGAGGTGGCCCCGGGAGCCAGGACGAGCCCGGCCGGTTTGGGGACATCGTGTCCGGCTGGGCAGGGACACAACGAGCGGCCAGCCCCGCCTTGGGGACACGGTGGCCGTCCCGGAGTGTCGCGTGCCTCGGGGACGTGACCTGTGCCCTCCTTTGGGTGGCGGGGGAAACTGAGGCCACCAGCGCCACCCCCCCCAGTGTCCCGGCGGTCCCAGGGGGTGACAACGCCCTGGGGGTGACCCCGGGACCCCCGCCTGACCCGGTCTCAGCTCGGGTGGGGTCGCTGCGTTCCCCGGGCCCCCCCCCAAGGGAAAGGGCGCGGGGGCGGCCGGGGCTGCCCGGGCTGAGGCGGCGCGGGGGTCACGGGGCCGTTCCTGTCGCCGCTGTCACCGCTCGTGTGACCGCTGCGTCAGCCCCGGCTGAGTCACGGGCGGGGAGGGGTGGCAGCTCCCCCAGACACCCCAAAATCCCTCCCAAATCCTCCCTGAGCCCCCCCAAATCCTCCCCTCGCACCCCCCGGACGCCCCCGGAGCAGCCCCGAGTGCAGCCCCCCCACCCCGGGGTGGGGTCACGCTCGTGCCGCCCACCCGCGGTGTCCCTGTGTCCCCCCAAAGTGCAGCTGGGGCACCCTAAGGGCACAGGAACCCCTCAAAGACCCCCCCATGGACACTGGGACCCCAAAACAGCACCCAGGGGCTCAGGAACCCTCAGACCCACCCCGGAGACCCCCATGGACACAGAGACCCCCAAAATGCAGCTGAGACACCCCGGGGCCCAGGAACCCCTCAAAGACCCCCCCCCCCGGACATTGGGACCCCCAAACAGCAACTGGGGCACCCTAAGGGTGCAGGAACCCCCCAAAGACCCTCACAGGAACAGAGACCCCCCCAAAACAGCACCCAAGGGCTCAGGAACCACCAGAGACCCCCATGGACATTGGGACCCCCAAAGTACAACTGGGGCACCCCCGGAGCCCAGGAACCTCTCAAAGACCCCCCCCCCATGGACACAGAGACCCCCTGGGCACCCCCAAACAGCAACTGGGGCACCCTAAGGGTGCAGGAACCCCCCAAAGACCCCCCCCATGGACATTGGGACCCCAAATGGCAACTGGGGCACCTCCAGAGCCAAGAACCCCCATGGACCCCAAAGTTCCCCCAGCAAGAGGGGGGACAGTGGGACCCCAACCCCGGGGGTGCGGGGTGGGAATGGGGGTCCCGGATTGGGAATGGGGGTCCCGGATTGGGAATGGGGGTCCCGGATTGGGAATGGGGGTCCGGGATTGGGAATGGGGGTCCGGGGTGGGAATGGGGGTCCGGGATTGGGAATGGGGGTCCGGGATGGGAATGGGGGTCCGGGATTGGGAATGGGGGTCCGGGATGGGAATGGGGGTCCGGGATGGGAATGGGGGTCCGGCATTGGGAATGGGGGTCCGGGATGGGAATGGGGGTCCGGGATGGGAATGGGGGTCCAGGGGTGGGAATGGGGGTCCGGGATTGGGAATGGGGGTCCGGGGTGGGAATGGGGGTCCGGGATTGGGAATGGGGGTCCGGGGTGGGAATGGGGGTCCGGGATGGGAATGGGGGTCCAGGGGTGGGAATGGGGGTCCGGGATTGGGAATGGGGGTCCGGGGTGGGAATGGGGGTCCGGGATTGGGAATGGGGGTCCGGGGTGGGAATGGGGGTCCGGGATGGGAATGGGGGTCCGGGATTGGGAATGGGGGTCCGGGGTGGGAATGGGGGTCCGGCATTGGGAATGGGGGTCCGGGATTGGGAATGGGGGTCCGGGATGGGAATGGGGGTCCGGGATTGGGAATGGGGGTCCGGGATTGGGAATGGGGGTCCGGGATGGGAATGGGGGTCCGGGATTGGGAATGGGGGTCCGGGATTGGGAATGGGGGTCCGGGGTGGGAATGGGGGTCCGGCATTGGGAATGGGGGTCCGGGGTGGGAATGGGGGTCCGGGATTGGGAATGGGGGTCCGGGATTGGGAATGGGGGTCCAGGGGTGGGAATGGGGGTCCGGGGTGGGAATGGGGGTCCAGGGGTGGGAATGGGGGTCCGGGATTGGGAATGGGGGTCCGGGGTGGGAATGGGGGTCCGGGGTGGGAATGGGGGTCCAGGGGTGGGAATGGGGGTCCGGGATTGGGAATGGGGGTCCGGGATTGGGAATGGGGGTCCGGGATGGGAATGGGGGTCCCGGATTGGGAATGGGGGTCCAGGGGAGACCCTCCCCCATCACCACCGTGACCCCCCCTGCATGGACACCGCGGGCTAATTAACCCCCGGGTGATAATTAGGTAATTAACCGGGGGGGCAGGGTGGGTGCTGGGCTGACACGGGGGGCGCCGATGTCACCCGGGGGTGCCCGAGGGGGGGACACCGACATTGGGGGGGGGGTGACAACGGGGGATTGAGGGATCCCAGGGGGGTGACAAGGGGGGTCCCGGGGGGGTGATAAGGGGGGATAGGAGGTCCCAGGTGGGGGGTCCCGGAGGGGTGACAATGGGGGGGTTTGGGGGGTGACAAGGGGGGGAATTTGGGCTCGGGGTGGGTGGGGGATCCCGTGGGGGGTGACAATGGGCGGGTCTGAGCTCAGGGGGGTGGAGGGTCCCGGGAAGTGACAAGAGAGGTGGGGGGTCCCGGAGGGGTGACAATGGGGGGGTTTGGGGGGGGTGACAAGGGGGGAATTTGGGCTCGGGGTCTGTGGGGGGTCCCGGGGAGGTGACAAGGGGGGGGGCTGAAGGATTCCGGGGGGGTGACAAGGGGGAATTTTGGGCTCGGGGTGGTCGGGGGTCCCCGGAGGAGTGACAGGGGGCGATGGGAGGTCCCAGGCGGGTGGGGGGTCCCGGAGGGTGACGAGGGGGGGTTGGACTGGAGGGGATGACAATGGGGGGGTTGGGCTCGGGGTGGGGTGACAATGGGGGGGGTTGGGCTCGGGGTGGGGGTGACAATGGGGGGGGGGTTGGGCTCGTGGTGGGTGGGGGGTCCCGGTGGTGACAAGGGGGTTGGCAGGTCCCCGGGGGGGGTGACAATGGGGGAATTTGTGCTCGCGGGGGGGGCGGACACCGAGCCCCGTCCCGGCTCTGGGGCGGCCGCAGCCGGGGCGGGGCCGGAGCCGCCGATTTACGAGTCTGGCCCGGGCGGCTCCGGCGGCTCCGGCGGCTCCGGCCCCGCGCTCCGCCCTGGCGGCGACACCGGGGACAAGGACGGGGGGGGACACCGCCCATCCCAACCCCCCCCGACCCATCCTGACCCCCCCAAACTCCGCAACCAGGGGGAAACTGAGGCACGGAACTGAGACACCCACAGCGATGTCCCCGTGATGTCCCCGTGATGTCACCGCGGTGCCCCCGCGCTGTCCCCGTGATGTCACCACCGCTCCGGTGGCCCCGTTGCGTCACGGGTGTCCCCGTGTCACCCCCGTGTCACCCCCGTGTCACCCCCGGAGTCCCCGCGGTCACGGGGGGGTTCCCAAAACCGGGGATAGGAGGGGGAGGGGTGACCTCGCCGCTGTCCCCGCCGCGGTGGCACCCAAGGGACCCGGGGCTGTCCCTGCGCCACCGGGCGCTGTGCCCAGGGCAGGGCGTTAATGAGGGAGTTAATGAGGGCGTTAATGAGGGCGTTAATTAGGGCAGGGCGGGCTAAAAATAACCCGGCCGGGCTGGGCGCGGTGTTTGAGCCGCTGCCAGCCCGGGGCCACCCGGCCGCTGTCGCTGTCGCCGCCACCTCCGGCATTCCCGGAGTTTTATCGGGAATAACTCGGGGCGCTTTGGGATTTTGGGGCACTCGGATCTGCTGCCACCCCCCCTTTGTGTCCCTGTCCCCCCCGCCCTTCCCAGCGGCGTTTTGGGCAAAAAAAATCCCCAAAAATTCGGATTTTTTTGGCAGCGCCGCTCCAAGGTTCGATCCCGGCCTGGATCCCGCTGGTTTTCCAGGAATGCGATCCCGGAGGTGCCGGGAAGATGGAATAGGCCGGGATCTTTTTTTCCGGAAAAAAAAGAAGGAATGGCAGAGCTGGGTTTGGGTTTAGAGATTCCCGGGAAAATGGAGATTCCCGGGAAAATGGAGATTCCAGGGAAAAGGAAATTCCCGGGAAAATGGAGATTCCCAAGGGATCCCGTGGAGGAGGCACCAGGGATGGGGAGAACGGGGGTGGGAAAAGGGAATCCCTGAGATCCGGGGGATTCTCAGTCCTTGAGGGGCCAAAATCCCAGAAAATCCTCGATCCCAGAGAATCCCAGAGGGATCCCAGAGCATCCGGAATTCCCGATCCCACCCGAACATCCAGGGGAGATCCAGAGGGGTCAGAGCAGCTCCCGAGGGAATCCCTGAGATCCGGAGGATTCCCAAGGGGTTTCAATCCTTGATGGGCCAAAATCCCAGAGAATTCTCAACCCCAAAGAATTCTCATTCCTAGAGAATCCTCAGTCCCAAAGAATCCTCGATCCCAGAGGGATCCTGGGGGATCCAGAATTCCTGATCCCATCTGAACATCCAGGGGAGATCCAGGGGGTTCAAAGCAGCTCCCAAGGGTGGGAAAAGGGAATCCCTGAGGATTCCCGAGGGTGGGATTGAAGGGAATTCCCAAGGGTGGGATCAAAGGGAATCAGAGATTCCCAAGGCTGGGATCAAAGGGGATCCGGGATTCCTGAGGTTTCCCATCCCAGAGGATCAGGGATTCCCGAGGTTTCCCAACACGGAGGATTCAGAATTCCCGAGGTTCCCATCCCGGAGGATCCAGAATTCCCAAGGGTGGGATCAAAGGGGATCCAGGATTCCCGAGGTTCCCATCCCAGAGGATCCGAAATTCCTGAGGGTGGGATAAAATGGGATCCAGGATTCCTAAGGTTCCCATCCCGGAGGATCCGGAATTCCCAATGTTGGGATCAAAGGGAATCAGGAATTCCCAAGGTTTCCCATCCCGGAGGATCCGGAATTCCCGAGGTTCCCATCCCGGAGGATCCGGAATTCCCGAGGTTCCCATCTCGGAGGATCTGGAATTCCCAAGGTTTCCCATCCCAGGGATCCGGAATTCCCGAGGTTCCCATCCCAGAGGATCCGGAATTCCCGAGGTTCCCATCCCAGAGGATCCGGAATTCCCGAGGTTCCCATCCCAGGGATCCAGAATTCCCGAGGTTCCCATCTCGGAGGATCCGGAATTCCCGAGGGTGGGATAAAATGGGATCCAGGATTCCCGAGGTTCCCATCCCGGAGGATCCGGAATTCCCAATGTTGGGATCAAAGGGGATCAGGAATTCCCGAGGTTCCCATCCCAGGGATCCGGAATTCCCAAGGTTTCCCATCCCAGGGATCCGGAATTCCCGATCCCCCCGCGCAGGCAGGCGCAGGAATTGTGGCCCAATGCAAAGTGATCCTGGGATTTTATTTTGTTTTCCATCCATGGGGAACAACGAAAAATTCCAGGGAATATCCGACGGGGGGGAGGGGCTTGGGGCACACCAGAAATGGGGGAAAAATCAACAAAACCGGGAAAAACCCCAAAAAACCGGGAATTGCAGACGGGTGAGGAACCTACGGCACAGGGAGCGACCAATTCCTAAGGAAAGGCTGGAAAAAAACCGGGATTGGCGTTTGGCAAATCAGAATTGTAATAATTAATTAATAATTAATATTAATAATTAATTAATGATCGTTCTATGGCACAGACAGCGACCAATTCCTAAGGAAAGGCCGGGAAAAAACCCAAAATTGGTGTTTGGCAACGAGATTTGGCAAATCAGAATTGTAATAATTAATTAATTAATAATAATAATTAATAAATGATCGTTTTATGGCACAGACAGCGACCAATTCTAAGGAAAGGCTGGGAAAAAAACCGGGATCGGTGTTTGGCAACGAGATTTGGCGAATCAGAATTGTAATAATTAATTAATTAATAATAATAATTAATAACTGATTGTTCTGTGGCACAGACAGTGACCAATTCCTAAGGAAAGATTGGGAAAAACCCCAAAATT
The DNA here is from genome assembly GCA_021534815.1 of Acrocephalus arundinaceus. Classification (NCBI taxonomy): domain Eukaryota; kingdom Metazoa; phylum Chordata; class Aves; order Passeriformes; family Sylviidae; genus Acrocephalus; species Acrocephalus arundinaceus. The sequence goes on from JAJEOU010002309.1 coordinate 34,626, forward strand.
GGCGTTTGGCAACAAAATTTGGCAAATAAGAATTATAATAATTAATTAATAATTAATAATTAATAATTAATAATTAATAATTAATTAATGATCGTTCTGTGGCACAGACAGCGACCAATTCCTAAGGAAAGGCTGGAAAAATCCCAGAATTGGTGTTTGGCAAATCAGAGTGATAATAATTAATAATAATTAGTATTAATAATTAATTAATGATCGTTCTATGGCACAGACAGCGACCAATTCCTAAGGAAAGGCTGGAAAAAAAATCCCAGAATTGGCGTTTGGCAACGAGATTTGGCAAATTACAATTGTAATAATTAATTAATAATTAGTAATAATAATTAATAACTGATCGTTCTGTGGCACAGACAGCGACCAATTCCTAAGGAAAGGCTGGGAAAAAAACCGGGATCGGTGTTTGGCAACGAGATTTGGCGAATCAGAATTGTAATAATTAATTAATTAATAATAATAATTAATAACTGATTGTTCTGTGGCACAGACAGTGACCAATTCCTAAGGAAAGATTGGGAAAAAACCCCAAAATTGGCGTTTGGCAACAAAATTTGGCAAATAAGAATGATAATAATTAATAATTAATAATTAATAATTAATAATTAATAAATGATCGTTCTGTGGCACAGACAGCGACCAATTCCTAAGGAAAGGTTGGGAAAAAAACCTGGATTGGTGTTTGGCAACGAGATTTGGCAAATTAGAATGATAATAATTAATTAATAATTATTAATTATTAATAATAATTAATAAATGTTCGTTCTATGGCACAGACAGCGACCAATTCCTAAGGAAAGGCTGGAAAAAATCCCAGAATTGGTGTTTGGCAACGAGATTTGGCAAATCAGAATTGTAATAATTAATAATAATTAATAATAATAATAATAATAATTAATTAATGATGGTTTGAATTACGACAGACCAGAGAGAAGGAGAAAACGAGGAGCTCCAAGGATGAATTCTTGGGATTTTGTGAAATAAAATCGGGGTTTGAAGGATTTTAGGGGAAAAAAATTAAAATAAAATATTAAAAAAAGGAGGAGGAATTTGGGAGGCTCCGGGGTGTCCCCGGGACAGGGAGGGGAAGGAGGAAAATTGGGATTGGGGCCAAATTTCCCGGCCCTTTTATTCCCAAATTTCAATTTTTAATTCCCTTTTATTCCCAGATTTTTTATTTTTTATTCCCTTTTATTCCCCATTTTTTTCATTCCCTTTAATTCCCACATTTCTATTATTTTTTTATTCCCTTTTATGCCCAGATTTTTATTTTTTTAATTCCCAAATTTCAATTTTTAATTCCCTTTTATTCCCACATTTCAATTTTTTATTCCCTTTTATTCCCACATTTCTATTTTTTAATTCCCTTTTATTCCCAAATTTTATTTTTTATTCCCTTTTATTCCCACATTTCTATTTTTTATTCCCACATTTCTATTTTTTATTCCCCTTTATTCCCAGATTTCAATTTTTAATTCCCTTTTTATTCCCACATTTCCATTTTTTATTCCCACATTTCTATTATTTTTATTCCCTTTAGTTCCCACATTTCTATTTTTTAATTCCCTTTTATTCCCAAATTTTATTTTTTTATTCCCTTTTATTCCCACATTTCTATTTTTTATTCCCCTTTATTCCCAGATTTCAATTTTTTATTCATTTTTATTCCCAGATTTCAATTTTTTAATTCCCTTTTTATTCCCACATTTCCATTTTTTTATTCCCAGATTTCTATTTTTTTATTCCCTTTTATTCCCAAATTTTATTTTTTTATTCCCTTTTATTCCCACATTTCTATTTTTTTATTCCCACATTTCTATTTTTTTATTCCCTTTAATTCCCAAATTTCAATTTTTAAATTCCCTTTAATTCCCAGATTTCAATTTTTTTATTCCCAGATTTCTATTTTTAGTTCCCTTTAATTCCCACATTTCTATTATATTTTATTCCCTTTTATTCCCAGATTTCTATTTTTTATTCCCAGATTTCTATTTTTTAATTCCCTTTTATTCCCACATTTCAATTTTTTTATTCCCTTTAATTCCCAGATCTCAATTTTTTTATTCCCAGATTTCTATTTTTAGTTCCCTTTAATTCCCAGATTTCTATTATATTTTATTCCCTTTATTCCCACATTTCCATTTTAATTCCCACATTTCCATTTTTATTCCCACATTTCCATTTTTATTCCCACATTTCTATTTTTATTCCCACATTTCTATTTTTATTCCCACATTTCCATTTTTATTCCCACATTTCTATTTTTAATTCCCACATTTCCATGTTTTATTCCCACATTTCCATTTTTAATTCCCACATTTCTATTTTTATTCCCACATTTCTATTTTTTATTCCCACATTTCCATTTTAATTCCCACATTTCCATGTTTTATTCCCACATTTCCATGTTTTATTCCCACATTTCCATGTTTTATTCCCACATTTCCATTTTTAATTCCCACATTTCCATTTTTATTCCCACATTTCCATTTTTATTCCCACATTTCCATTTTAATTCCCACATTTCCATTTTAATTCCCACATTTCCATTTTTATTCCCACATTTCCATTTTTATTCCCACATTTCTATTTTTAATTCCCACATTTCCATGTTTTATTCCCACATTTCCATTTTTATTCCCACATTTCCATTTTTAATTCCCACATTTCCATTTTTATTCCCACATTTCCATTTTTATTCCCACATTTCTATTTTTAATTCCCACATTTCCATGTTTTATTCCCACATTTCCATTTTTATTCCCACATTTCCATTTTTATTCCCACATTTCCATTTTTAATTCCCACATTTCCATTTTTATTCCCACATTTTTGGCCCTGTTTCAGCACAGCCCATCAGGAAAGCCCGGGCAGTTCTGGGCCTGCGCTTAAATCCCAAAATAAAATTCCTGAAAAATCTTTTTTAAGTCTTTTTTTTGTGGGATTTTCCTCTCCTTTTTTTTTCCCTCCTTTTTTTCCTTTTTTTTTTCCTCCTTTTTTTCCTTTTTTTTTTCCTCTTTTTTTTCCCCTTTTATTTTTTTCCCTTTTTTCCCTCCTTTTTTTCCCCCTCCTTTTTTTCTTTCCTCTTTTTTTTCCTCTTTTTCCCTTTTTTTTTTGTGGGGTTTTTTCCCTCCTTTTTTTCCCTCCTTTTATTTTTTCTCCTTTTTTTCCCTCCTTTTTTTTTCCTCCTTTTTTTTCCTCCTTTTATTTTTTGTAGTTTTTTCCCCTCCTTTTTTTCTTTCCTCCTTTTTTTCCCTCCTTTTTTCTCCTCCTTTTTTCCCTCCTTTTTAATTTTTTTTGTGTTTTCCCCTCCTTTTTTTTCCTCCTTTATTTTTTTCTCCTTTTATTTTTCTTCTTTTTTTCCCCTCTTTTTTTTTCTCTTTTTTCCTCCTTTTTTCCCCTCCTCTTTTTTTTCTTTTTTGTGGGTTTTTTCCCTCCTTTTTTTTTCTCCTTTTATTTTTTCTCCTTTTTTTCCCTCCTTTTTTTCTTTCCTTTTTTTCCCCCCTATTTTATGGGGTTTTTTGTGTGTGTTTTTTCCCCCCTCCTTTTTTTCCTCCTTTTTTTTCTCCTTTTATTTTTTGTGGTTTTTTCCCTCCTTTTTTCTTTCCTCTTTTTTCCCCTCCTTTTTTTCCTCTTTTAATTTTTTCTCTTTTTTTTCCCCTCCTTTTTTTTGTGGTTTTTTCCCTCCTTTTTTCTCCTTTTTTTCCCCTTTTTTTTCTCCTTTTATTTTTTCTCCTTTTTTTTCCCTCCTTTTGTTTTCCCTCCTTTTTTTTTCCCTGGTTTTTTCCCCTCCTTTTTTTTCCTCCTTTTTTTCCCTCCTTTTTTTCCCCTCCTTTTTTTCTTTCCTCTTTTTTTTCCCTCCTTTTATTTTTCTCCTTTTTTTTCCCTCTTTTTTTCCCCCTTTTTTTCCCTCCTTTTTCCCCCCCTTTTTTTTCCTCTCTTTTCCTCTCTATTTTTTAAAATAAATTTATTTTGCAAACTCACAGGGAACAAAGTACAAGCGACTGCTGGGGAAGGCTCTGCCACTTCTATTTCTGCCCTACCAAACACCCACGGGATGAGCACGGATTTACTGGGACCAGGAGAAAATTCCAGGGGAAAAATTAAAAAAAAAAAGGGGGAAAATTAAAAAAAAAAAATCAAAATTAAGGAATTTTTTTTTGTTTTTTCCCACCAAAACCAAATCCCCCATGGGAGACGCTCCACGGCCTTTTCCCTTTTCCTTTTCCCTGTTCCTTTTCCCTTTTCCCTGTTCCTTTTCCCTTTTCCCTTTTCCTTTTCCCTGTTCCTTTTCCCTTTTCCCTTTTCCCTTTTCCCTGTTCCTTTTCCCTGTTCCTTTTCCTTTCTCCCATCCCCTTTTCCTGCCTTTTTTTCCCTTTTCCTGCCTCCTTTTCCCATCCCCTTTTCCCTTCCCCCAACCCCTTTTCCCAGCTCCTTTTTCCCTTTTCCCAGTTCCTTTTCCCTTTTTCTTGCCTCTTTTCCAGGCTCCTTTTCCCTTTTCCTAATCCCTTTTCCCATCCCCTTTTCCCAGTTCCTTTTCCCTTTTTCCTGCCCCTTTTCCCAGGCCCTTTTTCCCTTTTCTCAGCCCCTTTTCCCAGTTCATTTTCCTTTTTTCCTGCCCCTTCCCCCATCCCCTTTTCCCTTTTTCCTGCCCCTTTTCCCAGCTCCTTCTCCCTGTTCCTTCTCCCAGCTCCTTTTCACTTTTCCCTGCTACTTCCCTTTCCCCCATCCCCTTTTCCCTTTTCCCTGTTCCTTTTCCCTGGCTCCTTTTCCTTTCTCCCAACCCCTTTTCCCAGCTCCTTTTTCCCGGCCCCTTTTCCCAATTCCTTTTCCCTTTTTCCTGCCCCTTTTCCCAGCCCCTTTTCCTTTTCTCAGCCCCTTTTCCCTTTTTCCTGCCCCTTTTCCTGGTTCCTTTTTTCCTGCCCCTTTTTCCTTTTCCCAGCTCCTTCTCCCTGTCCCTTCTCCCGGCTCCTTTTCCCTTTTCCCAATCCCATTTCCCGGCTCCTTTTCTCCCAACCCCTTTTCCCCTTTCCAAACCTCTTTCCCTGGCTCCTTTTCCCTCCTCCCAACCCCTTTTCCCTTCTCCCATCCCTTTTTCCTTTTCCCCATCCCCTTTCCCCTTCTCCTTTTCCCTTCTCCCGGCTCCTTTTCACTTTTCCCTGCTATTTCCCTTTCTCCCAGCCCCTTTTCCCCCATCCCCTTTTCCCTTTTTTCCCAACCCTTTTCCCTTCTCCCAACTCCTTTTCCCAGGCCCTTTTCCCTTTTCTTAACCCTTTTTCCCCTTTCCCAGACCCTTTTCCTGGTTCCTTTTCCCTGCCCCTTTTTCCCTTTCCCTGCCCCTTTTCCTGGTTCCTTTTCCCTTTTCCTAACCCCTTTTTTTTCTCTTTTCCCATCCCCTTTTCCCTTCTCTCAACCCCTTTTCCTTTATCCCATCCCTTTTTCCCTTCTCCCATCCCTTTTCCCTTTTCCCTGTCCCGTTCCCCTTCTCCCTGTCCCTTCTCCCGGCTCCTTTTCACTTTTCCCTGCTATTTCCTTTTCTCCCAACCCCTTTTTCCCAACCCTTTTCCCTTCTCCCATCCCATTTTCCTTTATCCCATCCCCTTTTCCCTTCTCCTTTCACATCCCGGGGGATCCTCCGGGGATGGGAGCGGGGTCGGAGGAGGAGGAGGAGGAGGAGGAGGAGGAGGAGGAGGAGGAAGAATTCCCGGCTCCAGCCCCGGCTCCGGGATAGCACCAAGCTCTGGTCTCGAACACAGAGGAAGAATCGGATCTGGAGTAGAAAAAATAAGGCTGGAACTGTCCGAGAGAGGAAGGACAGAGGGAATTCCCTCCTGGAGGAGGAACCCCGGGCTGGACTGCGCGGGCAGGATGGGATTTGGGATTTTTGGGATTATTTGGGATTATTTGGGATTATTTGGGATCTTTGGGATTTGGGATTTTTGGGATTATTTGGGATTATTTGGGATTACTTGGGATTTTTGGGATTTTTTGGGATTTTTTGGGGGATCTTTGGGATTTGGGATTATTTGGGATTTTTGGGATTTGGGATCAAACTCTCCAGAAAAGGCTCCGCTGGGGCAGAGGGACAGGGAGGAAAAGGTTTGGGAACTGATCCCATTTTCCCCCCTCAGCGGGATGGGGGAACATTCCCTGGAATTCCAGGAGCTTTCCCAGGAAAAGCCGCTCAGGTTTTAGTGTTCAAAATGGGATTTTCCCGGTTTTGTGTGAAAAGAAGGAACAGCGACATTCCCGCAGCCCCCCCGGGAATTCCAGCGCCTCTGGAGCGGCTCCCGGTGTCCCCCAGTTCCTGAATTCCCAATCCAAAGCTTTTGGGGGAACGGGGAAACTCCCGGGGTTTCACACCGGGTGTGGCCGGGTTGGTTTTATCCCTTCTCTCCCCCAAAAATTCTGGGATGGGATAAACCGGGAAATCTTTTCCAGCCTCACGGATTCTGGGATTCTGGGAATGACTCCCGGGAGCTGCTGAGGGCCGGGATGGGCCCTGGGGACCGAGCCCAAATCCCGGGATCTGTCCCTTCCCACTGCCTGGGAATTCCCGGAGCTCTCCCGAGCATTCCCCAGCCCCAGCGACTTCCAAGGGCTCCAAGGAAGCGTCTGCAGATCCCCTTTTCCTGCTCCCCTTTTCCTGATCCCCTTTTCCTGCTCCCCTTTTCCTGATCCCCTTTTCCTGATCCCCTTTTCCTGCTCCCTTTTCCTGATCCCCTTTTCCTGCTCCCCTTTTCCTGATCCCCTTTTCCTGCTCCCCTTTTCCTGATCCCCTTTTCCTGATCCCCTTTTCCTGATCCCCTTTTCCTGATCCCCTTTCCTGATCCCCCTTTCCTGATCCCCTTTTCCTGATCCCCTTTCCCTGTTCCCCTTTTCCTGATCCCCTTTTCCTGATCCCCTTTTCCTGATCCCCTTTTCCTGTTCCCCTTTTCCTGATCCCCTTTCCTGATCCCCCTTTCCTGATCCCCTTTTCCTGATCCCCTTTCCCTGTTCCCCTTTTCCTGATCCCCTTTCCCTGTTCCCCTTTTCCTGATCCCCTTTTCCTGATCCCCTTTCCTGATCCCCCTTTCCTGATCCCCTTTTCCTGATCCCCTTTTCCTGCTCCCCTTTTCCTGATCCCCTTTTCCTGCTCCCCTTTTCCTGATCCCCTTTTCCTGATCCCCTTTTCCTGATCCCCTTTTCCTGATCCCCTTTCCTGATCCCCCTTTCCTGATCCCCTTTTCCTGATCCCCTTTCCCTGTTCCCCTTTTCCTGATCCCCTTTTCCTGATCCCCTTTTCCTGATCCCCTTTTCCTGTTCCCCTTTTCCTGATCCCCTTTCCTGATCCCCCTTTCCTGATCCCCTTTTCCTGATCCCCTTTCCCTGTTCCCCTTTTCCTGATCCCCTTTCCCTGTTCCCCTTTTCCTGATCCCCTTTTCCTGATCCCCTTTCCTGATCCCCCTTTCCTGATCCCCCTTTCCTGATCCCCTTTTCCTGATCCCCTTTTCCTGTTCCCCTTTTCCTGATCCCCTTTTCCTGATCCCCTTTTCCTGATCCCCTTTTCCTGATCCCCTTTTCTGATCCCCTTTTCCTGATCCCCTTTTCCTGCTCCCTTTTCCTGTTCCCCTTTTCCTGATCCCCTTTTCCTGCTCCCCTTTTCCTGTTCCCCTTTTCCTGTTCCCCTTTTCCTGATCCCCTTTTCCTGATCCCCTTTTCCTGTTCCCCTTTTCCTGTTCCCCTTTTCCTGATCCCTTTTCCTGTTCCCCTTTTCCTGCTCTCCTTTTCCTGATCCCCTTTTCCTGTTTCCCCTTTCCCTGTTCCCCTTTTCCCTGGATTCCCCTTTTCCTGCTCCCTCTTTCCTGTTCTCCCTTTCCCTGCACCCCTTCCCTAGATTCCCTTTTCCTGGATCCCCCTTTCCCTGCTTCCTCTTTCCCTGGATTCCCCTTTCCTGTTCCCCCTTTTCCTGCTCCCCTTTTCCCAATCCCCCTTTTCCTGCTCTCCCATTCCCTGATCCCTTTTTCCCTGCTCCCCTTCCCCTGGACTCCATTTTCTTGGATCTCCCTTTCCCTGCTCCCTTGTTCCCTCTTTTCCTGATCCTTTCCCTGCTCCCATTTTCCTGCTTCCTCTTTCCCTGACCCCTTTCCCTGGATCCCTTTTTCCCTGCTCCCCCTTTCCCTGCTTCCCTTTTCCTGCTCCCCTTTCCCTGCTCCCTTTTCCTGTTCCCCCTTCCCTCCTTCCCTTTTCCGGTCCCCCTTTCCCTGTTCCCCCTTTTCCTGACCCTTTCCCTGGATCCCCCTTTTCCTGCTCTCCTTTTCCTGCTTCCTCTTTCCCTGGAACCCCCTTTTCCTGGATCTCCCTTTTCTTTTTCCTGCTCCCCTTTCCCTGCTCCCCTGTTCCCTCTTTCCTTGATCCTTTTTCCCTGGATTCTTCCTTTTCCTGGATCCCGTTTTCCCGATTCCTCTTTCCCTGCTCCCCCTTCTCCTGGATTTCCCTTTCCTTGTTCCCCTTTTCCCTGGATTCCCTTTTCCCTGGATTCCCTTTTCCCTGGATTCCCTTTTTTCCTGCTCCCCTTTCCCTGATCCTTTCCTTGTTCCCTCTTTTCCCTGGATCCCCCGGGTCCCTCTCCCCTTCCCGGCTCATCCCGCAGCTCTCCCGGTGCAATCCCATCCCCAAATTCCCAAATTCCCGAGGGATGGGATCAGACCCGACCCTTCCCCTGCCCCTCCCCACCCGCCCTGAACCTCCCGGGCCATTCCCGAGCCCCCGGGCTCAGCGGGAAAATCCCAGGATAGAAAAGGGAAATTGGCCGATTTGGGTTGAAATTCCACCAAAAATCGATTTTCTCCCAAAAATTCTGGATGCGCCAGGAATCTCCTTCCTGGAATTCGGGGAGAGCCCAAAAATCCCGGCCTCGCCCATCCCTAAAATTCCTCCCGGGGTCTCTCCGAGGGATGCAGGAAAAGCCTCCCCGGCCTCGCTCTGGCCAATCCCGGGGGATTTTTCCAGCTGAATTTTTGGGATTTTTTCCAGCTGGATTCTGGGGATTTTTCAGCTGAATTTTTGGGATTTTTCCAGCTGGATTTTTTGGGATTTTTTCCTGCTGGATTTTTTGGGATTTTTTCACCTGGATTTTGGGATTTTTCCAGCTGGATTTTGGGATTTTTCCAGCTGGATTTTGGGATTTTTCCAGCTGGATTTTGGGATTTTTCCAGCTGGATTTTGGGATTTTTTCCGCTGGAGTTTTGGGATTTTTTCACCTGGATTTTGGGATTTTTTCCAGCTGGATTTTGGGATTTTTCCAGCTGGACTTTGGGATTTTTTCACCTGGATTTTGGGATTTTTTTTTCCAGCTGAATTTTTGGGATTTTTTCAGCTGGATTTTGGGATTTGTCCAGCTGAATTTTTGGGATTTTTTTCCAGCTGGATTTTGGAATTTTTCCAGCTGGATTTTGGGATTTTTCAGCTGGATTTTGGGATTTTTTTCCAGCTGGATTTTGGGATTTTTCCAGCTGAATTTTTGGGATTTTTCCCTGGATTTTTTGGGATTTTTTCACCTGGATTTTGGGATTTTTCCAGCTGGATTCTTGGGATTTTTTCCGCTGGAGTTTTGGGATTTTTTCACCTGGATTTGGGGATTTTTCCAGCTGGATTTTTGGGATTTTTTCACCTGGATTTTTGAGATCTTTCCAGCTGAATTTTTGGGATTTTTTCCAGCTGAATTTTGGGATTTTTTCGGCTGGATTTTTGGGATTTTTCCAGCTGGATTTTGGGATTTTTTCACCTGGATTTGGGGATTTTTCCAGCTGGATTTTTGGGATTTTTTCACCTGGATTTTTGAGATCTTTCCAGCTGAATTTTTGGGATTTTTTCCAGCTGGATTTTGGGATTTTTTCGGCTGGATTTTTTGGATTTTTCCAGCTGGACTTTTTGGATTTTTCCAGCTGGATTGTTGGGATTTTTTTATCTGGATTTTGGGATTTTTCCAGCTGAATTTTTTGGGATTTTTCCAGCTGAATTTTGGGATTTTTGGGATTTTTTTTTTTTATTTTGGGGTTTTTTTGTATTTATTTTCTACAAAATCGCTCCCACCTCATCCCTTCTCCAGAGGAAATTCCCACTCTGAGGGGATCCAGGTCCAGCTCTCACATCCCACTGGGAATGATCCCCCAAATCCTCCTCCTCCTCCTCCTCCCTTTCCCAAATCCAAATATCCCAACCCAAATTCCCCCCTTTCCCCCTCCTCTCCTCCCACAACCCCGGATAAATTAAAAAATCCCCAATTTTTTAAAAACCCCGATAATTTCCTTCCCTTTTTCCTTTCCCTAAAAACCCCAAATTTATTTTTCCAGGATTATTTTTTGGGGATTTTTTTGTTTGTTTTTCTCGGGGTTTTTTTTTGTTGTTGTTGTGATATTTTTCCTCAGGAATTTTTAAGTTCTGTTGGAAGCCAGAGGAATTTTTACCCCGGAGCTATAGGATGGTGCAGGGTTTTTTGTCTTTAAAGGGATTTTCCGAAGCGGGAACTCCCACCAGCAGAGGATCGTTCCGGGCATGCTGCTCGCAGTAATTCATCAGCTCCGAGGAGGCTTTGGAGACCTGGAAATTTGGGGAAAAAAGGAGGAATTTATGGGAATATTCCCAGCTCAGAGTCACCGGCGATTCCAGGATTTTTGGGGTTAAAATCTGGATTTTAGGGGTTTAAAATCCGAATTTTCGGGGTTTAAAATCCGAATTTTCGGGGTTTAAAATCCGAATTTTTGGGGTTTAAAATCCGGATTTTCGGGGTTTAAAATCTGGATTTTCTCCCAGAAATTTTGTGGAGATGAGGTGGAAAATCAGAATTTATAGTGGGGAAAAGCAGAATTTATGGGAATATTCCTAGCTCGGAGTCAGTGGCAATTCCAGGATTTTGGGGTTTAAAATCCGAATTTTTGGGGTTTAAAATCTGGATTTTCCAAACAGAAATTTTGTGGGGATGAGGAGGAAAAATGGAATTGGGTGTGGAAAATCAGACTTTATATAGTCAGGAGTGTGGGGGAAAAGCAGAATTTATGGGAATATTCCCAGTTCGGAGTCACCAGCGATTCCAGGATTTTTGGGGTTTAAATCCGGATTTTTGGGGTTTAAAATCTGGATTTTTGGGGTTTAAAATCCGGATTTTCCCAACAGAAACTTGGTGGAGATGAGGAGGAAAAAGGGGAAATGGAGGTGGAAAATCAGATTTATAGTGGGGAAAAGCAGAATTTATGGGAATATTCCCAGCTTGGAGTCACCGGCGATTCCGGGATTTTTGGGGTTAAAATCCGAATTTTTGGGGTTTAAAATCCGGATTTTCCCAACAGAGACTTGGTGGAGATGAGGAGGAAAAATGGGAATTGGGTGTGGAAAATCAGAATTTATAGGGAGGAGTGTGGGGAAATGACATAGCACTGAGATTTAAAAGGAATATTGTTGTATCCGTGTTTTTCAGGGATTTGGGATGAGCTCTGAGGAGGCTTTGGAGTTTTTGGGGGAAAAAAAAGAGCAGAATTTATGGGAATATTCCCAGTTCGGAGTCACTGGCGATTCCAGGATTTTTGGGGTTTAAAATCTGGATTTTCCCAACAGAAATTTGGTGGAGATGAGGAGAAAAATGGGAATTGGATGTGGAAAATCAGAATTTATGGTCAGGAGTGTGGGGAAAAGGAGAATTTATGGGAATATTCCCACAAATAAACCCTTCTAATGTTCTCTGTATCAAAACTAGTGTCAGAATTAATTAATTAACATTCATTATTAACTAATTAATACCTATTTTAGTGAAGCACGCTATAAAATTTTAAAATCCCAAATAAACCCTTCTAACATTCTCCTTATCAAAACTAGAGTAATAATTAATTAACATTCATTATTAACTAATTAATACCCTTTTTAGCAAAGCACTCTATAAAACAAACAAAAAAATCCCAAATAAACCCTTCTAACATTCTCCTTATCAAAACTAGAGTCAGAATTAATTAATTAACATTAATTATTAACTAATTAATACCCATTTTAGCAAAGCACTCTATAAAACAAACAAAAAAATCCCAAATAAACCCTTCTAGCATTCTCCTTATCAAAACTAGAGTAATAATTAATTAATTAACATTCATTATTAATTAATTAATACCCTTTTTAGTGAAGCACACTATAAAACAAACAAAAAAGTTGTAAATAAACCCTTCTAACATTCTCCTTATCCAAACTTGAGTCATTTTTATTTCGCTATTTTATTCCTTTTCCCTATTATTTATTCCCTTTTATTTTTATTTCATTGCCCGGGAAGGGATCCTGGGACATTCCCCTTCCCATCTGGGGGAAATCCGGGATTTTCCCGCTCCCATCCCCACCTTGATCCTCTCGATCCCGGCCTCGATGCGGAGCTGCTCCACCAGCTTGCGGGCCTGGGCGATGTTGTTAGTGGTGGACATCCTGTGCCATCGGCCTGGGCCCCAGCACGGCCGAATCCTGGGAAAGTCAGGGAAAAACAAAAAAATCAGGGAAAAAACAAGGTTGGAGTGAGTGTGGAGTGAATGTGGAGTGAGTGTGGAGTGAGTGTGGAGTGAGTGTGGAGTGAATGTGGAGTGAATGTGGAGTGAATGTGGAGTGAGTGTGGAGTGAATGTGGAGTGAGTGTGGAGTGAGTGTGGAGTGAGTGTGGAGTGAATGTGGAGTGAATGTGGAGTGAATGTGGAGTGAGTGTGGAGTGAATGTGGAGTGAGTGTGGAGTGAATGTGGAGTGAGTGTGGAGTGAGTGTGGAGTGAGTGTGGAGTGAGTGTGGAGTGAATGTGGAGTGAATGTGGAGTGAATGTGGAGTGAGTGTGGAGTGAATGTGGAGTGAGTGTGGAGTGAGTGTGGAGTGAGTGTGGAGTGAGTGTGGAGTGAATGTGGAGTGAATGTGGAGTGAGTGTGGAGTGAATGTGGAGTGAGTGTGGAGTGAGTGTGGAGTGAATGTGGAGTGAGTGTGGAGTGAGTGTGGAGTGAATGTGGAGTGAATGTGGAGTGAGTGTGGAGTGAGTGTGGAGTGAGTGTGGAGTGAATGTGGAGTGAATGTGGAGTGAGTGTGGAGTGAATGTGGAGTGAATGTGGAGTGAGTGTGGAGTGAGTGTGGAGTGAGTGTGGAGTGAATGTGGAGTGAATGTGGAGTGAGTGTGGAGTGAATGTGGAGTGAGTGTGGAGTGAGTGTGGAGTGAATGTGGAGTGAGTGTGGAGTGAGTGTGGAGTGAGTGTGGAGTGAATGTGGAGTGAGTGTGGAGTGAGTGTGGAGTGAGTGTGGAGTGAGTGTGGAGTGAATGTGGAGTGAGTGTGGAGTGAGTGTGGAGTGAGTGTGGAGTGAATGTGGAGTGAGTGTGGAGTGAGTGTGGAGTGAGTGTGGAGTGAGTGTGGAGTGAATGTGGAGTGAGTGTGGAGTGAATGTGGAGTGAGTGTGGAGTGAGTGTGGAGTGAGTGTGGAGTGAGTGTGGAGTGAATGTGGAGTGAGTGTGGAGTGAGTGTGGAGTGAATGTGGAGTGAATGTGGAGTGAATGTGGAGTGAATGTGGAGTGAATGTGGAGTGAATGTGGAGTGAATGTGAGTGTGGAGTGAATGTGGAGTGAATGTGGAGTGAATGTGGAGTGAGTGTGGAGTGAATGTGGAGTGAGTGTGGAGTGAGTGTGGAGTGAATGTGGAGTGAGTGTGGAGTGAGTGTGGAGTGAATGTGGAGTGAATGTGGAGTGAGTGTGGAGTGAATGTGGAGTGAATGTGGAGTGAATGTGGAGTGAGTGTGGAGTGAGTGTGGAGTGAGTGTGGAGTGAGTGTGGAGTGAATGTGGAGTGAGTGTGGAGTGAGTGTGGAGTGAGTGTGGAGTGAATGTGGAGTGAGTGTGGAGTGAGTGTGGAGTGAATGTGGAGTGAATGTGGAGTGAGTGTGGAGTGAGTGTGGAGTGAATGTGGAGTGAATGTGGAGTGAGTGTGGAGTGAATGTGGAGTGAGTGTGGAGTGAGTGTGGAGTGAATGTGGAGTGAGTGTGGAGTGAGTGTGGGAGTGAGTGTGGAGTGAATGTGGAGTGAATGTGGAGTGAGTGTGGAGTGAGTGTGGAGTGAATGTGGAGTGAATGTGGAGTGAGTGTGGAGTGAGTGTGGAGTGAATGTGGAGTGAATGTGGAGTGAGTGTGGAGTGAATGTGGAGTGAATGTGGAGTGAGTGTGGAGTGAACGTGGAGTGAATGTGGAGTGAGTGTGGAGTGAGTGTGGAGTGAATGTGGAGTGAGTGTGGAGTGAGTGTGGAGTGAATGTGGAGTGAGTGTGGAGTGAGTGTGGAGTGAATGTGGAGTGAATGTGGATCTGTGCTGGAGCTGTGCTGGGATTTCGGAGCCTCAGGAATTCTCAGCTTGTTAACCATTGCCAGCTCCTTTCCCGAGGGAACAATTCCAATAAAAAATCCAATTTTTCCTTTCCCAAAACCTCTTTTCCTGTTTTCCTTTCCTAAAACATCTTTTCCTGTTTTCCTAAAACAGGATGAGGAGGATGAGTATGGGGATGAGGATGAGGAGGAGGAAGGGGATGAGGATGAAGATGGGGATAAAGATGGGGATGAGGATGGGGATGAGAATGGGGATGAAGATGAGGATGAGATGAGGAGGAGGAAGGGGATGAGGATGAGGAGGAGGAGGAGGATGGGGATGAGGATGAAGATGAGGAGGAGGAAGGGGATGAGGATGAGGATGAGATGAGGATGGGGATGAGGATGAGGAAGGGGATGAGGATGAGGATGAGGAAGGGGATGAGGATGAAGATGAAGATGTGGATGAGGAAGGGGATGAGGATGAAGATGACTGTGGGCTGACATCTCCGGGTCTGAGAGATTTTTTAGTCCCAACTCCTTTCCCAAGGGAAAACTCCTCAGCAAGGTTTCTTCTCAAAACAATCTTGGATAACAACTGTTGTTTCTCCAAAGAACCTTGGCAAACAATTATCCTTTCCCAAAACAACCTTGGATAACAATTATTATTTCTCCAAACAACCTTGGATAACAACTCTCCTTTCTCCAATCAATCTTTCCCAGGTGCTGTTTTGCTGTTTCTCCACTTTAACTGATGGGATTACAGAGGGGTCGTTCCCATTCACCAATCGTGTTCAGTCTGTATCAAACACCCCATAAAAATACAAAGAATTAGACAAAAAAGCTTTTTCTGTGCCCTTTGTCTTCTGGAATATTTATGGAGTCTCTCATCCTCCTTTTGTGTCCTACAAGGACAGATGGGGATGAGGATGAGGATGAGGACGGGGATGAGGATGGGGATGAAGATGAGGACGAGGATGGGGATGAAGATGAGGATGAGTGTGGGCCTGACATCTCTGAGTCTGAGAGAATTTTTAGCCCCAACTCCTTTCCCAAGGGAAAACTCCTCAGCAAGGTTTTTTCTCCAAACAACCTTGGAAAACAATTATCCTTTCTCCAAACAACCATGGATAACAATTATCCTTTCCCAAAACAACCTTGGATAACAACTCTCCTTTCTCCAATCAATCTTTCCCAGGTGCTGTTTTGCTGTTTCTCCACTTTAACTGATGGGATTACAGAGGTGTTGTTCCCATTCACCAATCGTGTTCATAACCTCATAAAAAGTACAAAGAATTAGACAAATAAAGGTTTTTCTCTGCTCTTTGCCTTCTGAAATATTTACAGAGTCCCTCATCTTTATTTTGTGTCCTACAATGATTGATGGGGATGAGGATGGGGATGGGGACGAGGATGAGGATGAGGATGAGGATGGGGATGAGGATGGGGATGAGATGGGGATGAGGATGAGGATGGGGATGAGGATGAGGAGGAGGAGGAGGATGAGGATGAGGATGAGGATGAAGATGGGGATGGGCCTGACATTTCTGAGTCTGAGAGATTTTTCCCTGCTCACAGCTGCTAACTCTTTCCCAAGGGAAAACTCCTCAGCAAGGTTTCTTCTCAAAACAACCTTGGCAAACAATTATCCTTTCCCAAAACAACCTTGGATAACAACTCTCCTTTCTCCAATCAATCTTTCCCAGGTGCTGTTTTGCTGTTTCTCCACTTTAACTGATGGGATCACAGAGGGGTCGTTCCCATTCACCAATCGTGTTCAGTCTGTATCAAACACCCCATAAAAAGTACAAAGAATTACAAAAAAATTCTTTTTCTGTGCCCTTTGCCTCCTGAAATATTTACAGAGTCTCTCATCCTCCATTTGTGCCCTACAGCGACAGTTTCCAGTTCCCCTTTCCCCGAAGGAGCCTCGGGATTCCCTTTCCAGGGAGTTCTGTAAAAACTCTGCTGAGGGGAGCGGAAAATCCAGCCGGGTTCTGTGGAGGGGAAACTCTGCCCGAGCACAGGGGGGGCTTGGGGGCACCCAGGGGGGCTCAGGGGGCACCCAGGGGGCTTGGAGGGCACCCAGGGGGGCTCAGGGGGCACCCAGGGGGGCTCAGGGGGCACCCAGGGGGGCATCCATTGGGGCTCGGGGGGCACCCAGAGGGGCTCGGGGGGCACCCAGGGGGGTTTGGGGGGCACCAAGGGGGGTTCAGGGGCACCCAGGTGGGCTCAGGGGGCTCCTGGACCCGTCTGGACCATCCCTGGTGGCCTCGGTGACCCCAGCACCTGGGCAGGTGACACCTGCATGTGACAATCTGCACACGGGGTTGTGTCCTTGGGACGTGTCTGACCCTCCTGTGGGATTTGTGTCCAACATCCCTACGGGATTTGTGTCCAACATCCCTATGGGATTTGTGTCCAACATCCCTATGGGATTTGGGTCCACCCTGCCCATGGAATCACATTCAACCTCCTCATGGGGCCGTGTCCAACTTCCCCATGGGGCCATGTCCATCCTGCCCCATGGGATTTGTGTCCAACTCCCCCATGGGGCCATGTCCATCCTGCCCACGGGGCTGTGTCCATCCTGTCCATGGGGTCACGTCTATGGGGCCATGTCTGTCCTGCCCATGGGGTTATGTCTATGGGGTCAAGTCCAACCTCCCCATTGGATTTGTGTCCAACCTGCCCATGGGATCACGTACAACCTCCTCATGGGGCCATCCTGCCCATGGGATTTGTGTCCGAACTACCCATGGGATCACGTTCAATGTCCCCATGGGATCATGTCCAACTTGCACACGGGATATGTGTCCAACCTGCCCATGGGATCATGTCCAACACCCCTATGGGATCTTGCCCAACTTTCCCATGGGTCATGTCCATCCTGCTCATAGGATCCTGTCCCTGTGGGGTCATGTCCAACCTCCCCATGAGATCCTGTGTCTGTGGGGTCATGTCCATCTTGTCCATGGGGTCCTGTCCTTGTGGGGCCATGTCCATCCTGCCCATAGGATCCTGTCTCTATGGGGCCGTGTCCATCCTGCCCACGGGGCCGTGTCCATCCTGCCCATAGGATCCTGTCCCTATGGGGCCGTGTCCATCCTGCCCACAGGTCCATGTCCATCCTGCCCACGGGGCCGTGTCCATCCTGCCCACGGGCCGTGTCCATCCTGCCCATAGGATCCTGTCCCTATGGGGCCGTGTCCATCCTGCCCACAGGTCCATGTCCATCCTGCCCACGGGGCCGTGTCCATCCTGCCCACGGGGCCGTGTCCATCCTGTCCATAGGATCCTGTCCCTATGGGGCCGTGTCCATCCTGCCCACAGGTCCATGTCCATCCTGCCCATAGGATCCTGTCCCTATGGGGCCATGTCCATCCTGCCCACGGGGCCGTGTCCCTGCACCCCCACACTGCCCCGACATGACCTGAACCCCGTTCCTCCCTGTCCCACAGCAGGAACTGAAGGATTTTATCCCCCAGACCAAACCAATCCCCCTGTCCCAGGGACACCGAACCCCTGGCCCAGACACCATTCCCAGCTCCCTTAGTGCCACCCCCGCCGAGCTGTCCCAGCCGTCACCTCCCGCCGGTGACTCAGGGCAGCTCCCGCCGCCTGGGCAGACCCGGAGCCGATTCCAGGAGGGGAAGGAGCCAAAGCAAACACGGATCGGATCCCGCCGGCGCTCCCTGGCACGCTTTAATGAGCGGCTCCTCCATCCTTCTGCCCACGCCTGGCGGCATCAAAGCCGAGCGCTGCCGGCGGGCTGGGGCTGGGAGCGCCGGTCCCACCCCATCCCAAACCCTCGCTGTCTCGCCTATGTTTGGACATTTCGGGAGTTTATTCCAGACCACAAGGGCACTCTCAGGGATTGTTTGGCTTGGCAGGCGCGGTGTCGGCTCCTCAATCCCTGAGCAGCGCTCGGGAATGGTGCGGGGGGGGAGGAAAAACAAGCGGCGCTTCAGCCCCGCCGCGTTCCCGGCCCCGCCGCCGGGAGGATTCCCTGAATTGGAGCGGTTGTTTGGAAATCGCCGCCTCGCCCGTCCTGGAAGTGAAGTCAAAGCCAAGACGGGGAAGTTGCCAGGGTGAAATCAGGTCTGGTTCTGTGGAAACCGGGAGGAGGAGGAAGGCGGCTGTTCCCTGCGGGAAGGGCTCCTGCTCCGAACCGGCGCAGCTGCAGCTCCCCAGAATCCCAGAGAATTCCCGATCCCTCCTCCCAGCGGTGCCGCCTCCCCTGCCCAGAGCAGAGAGGAGCAGCCGGGGCTGAGGGCCACGGGGGGATCTGAATCCTCCTGATCCCACAGGGGGACCTGAATCCCTCCCAGTCCCAGATTTCACAGCAGGACCCACATTGCTCCCAGTCCCAGATTCCACTGGTCCCACAGTGGAATCTACATTGTTCCCATCCCAGATTCCACAGTGGGATCTGAATCCCTCCCAGTCCCAGATTGTACAGCAGGACCCACATCCCTCTCAGTCCCAAGTTCCACTGGTCCTACAGCGGGATCTGAATCACTTTTAGTCCTAAATTCCACTGGTCCCACTGTGGGATCTGCATTGTTCCCACTCTCAGTTTCCATTGTGGGATCCATGTTGTTCCCACTCCCAGATCCCACAGAGGGATCTGAATCCCTCCCAATCCCAGGTTCCACAGTGGGATCTACAGTGTTCCTGATCCCAGATTCCACTGTGGGATCTGAATCACTCCCAGTCCCAGGTTCCACTGGTCCTACAGCAGAACCCACACTACTCCCAGTCCCAAGTTCCACTGGTCCCACAGTGAGATCTGGAATCACTCTCAGTCCCAAATTCCACTGGGTTCCACTGTGGCATCTACATTGTTCCCACTCCCAGATCCCACAGTGGGATCTGAATCCCTCCCAGTCCCAGATCCCACAGTGGGATCCACATTGTTCCCACTCCCAGATTCCCTGAACCCCTCTTAATCCCAAATTCCAAAGTGGGATCTGCATTGTTCCCACTCCCAGATCCCCCAAATCCCTCCCGGGCTCTGCCATGGGATCTGCATTGTTCCCACTCCCAGACCCCACAGTGGGATCCGCATTATTCCCACTCCCTGATCCCCCGAATCCCTCCCAGTCCTGGGTTTCACTGTGGGATCTGCATTGTTCCCACTCCCAGATCCCCCAAATCCCTCCCAGCCCCAGGTTCTGCAGTGGGATCTGCATTGTTCCCAACTCCCTGATCCCACAAGTGGGATCCACATTGTTCCCACTCCCGGATCCCCCGAATCCCTCCCGGGCTCTGCGGTGGGATCAGGAGCAGGGAAAAGCTCCGTGTCCAAGCCCAGCTCCTTCCAGAGCCGTGCCATGAACTCCGGAGCTTTTCCTGCCGCCAGAACAAAGTTCACCTGGCCGGGAGCCGGCAGGCAGCTGGGGGGAGGGAAAATCCAAGGAATTTGTTGTTTGGAATTTGTTGTTTGGAATTTGCAGCGGCAGGAATCACCTGCCTGTACTTTCTCAGCTTCCTGTTTACGGAGCGAGGCCGATGAATCAGCCCGGGGAGAGTTCAGAGAACTCCGGGGAGCTGTTCCACCCCCATCCCTGTCCCTGCGGCGTCCTGAGGATCCCAGCCCGCTGTGGAGAGGCTCCTGCAGCCTGCAGGGATTGTTTTGTTATCCCAAAGATCCTTGGCAAGGCGGAGATGTTTTCCTCCCTGGTTTGTGGTTTTGTGGGGTTTCGGCTGCTCTGCAGCTCCCCTGAATCCCGGAGAATTCCCGATCCCTCCTCCCAGCGGTGCCTTCTCCTCTGCCCAGAGCAGAGAGGAGCAGCCGGAGCTGAGGGCCACGGGGGGATCTGAATCCTCCTGATCCCAGATTCCACAGGGGGATCTGAATCCTCCAGATCCCAGATTCCACGGGGGGATCTGAATCCTCCAGTTCCCAGATACCACAGGGGGATCTGAATCCCTCCTGATCCCAGATACCACGGGGGGATCTGAATCCCTCCTGATCCCAGATCCCACAGTGGGATCTGCATTGATCCCAGTCCCAGATTTCACAGCAGAACCCACATTCCTCCCAGTCCCCGATTCCACGGGGCATTGTCCCACAGTGGGATCTGGATCACCCTCAGTCCCAAATTCCACTGGGTTCCACAGTGGGACCTACAGTGTTCCCGCTCCCAGATTCTACAGCAGGACCCACATCCCTCCCAGTCCCAAGCTCCACTAATCCCACAGTGGGATCTGCGCCACTCCCAGTCCCAAGTTCCACCGGTCCCACAGTGGGATCTGAATCCCTCCCAGTTCCAAATTCCACAGCGGGACCTGCACTGATCCCAGTCCCAGATTCCACAGCAGGAGCCACATCCCTCTCAGTTCCAAATTCCACTGGTGCTACAGTGGAACCCACATCACTCCCAGTCCCAAGTTCCACTGGTCCCACAGCGGGATCTACGTTGTTCCCAGTCCCAGATTCCACAGGGAGATCTGAATCACTCCCAGTCCCAGATTTTACAGCAGGACCCACATTGCTCCCAGTCCCAAATTCCACTGGGTTCCACAGTGGGACCTACAGTGTTCCCAGTCCCAGATTCCACTGGTTCCACAGTGGGATTTACAGTGTTCCCAGTTCCAGATTTCACAGCAGAACCCACATCCCTCCCAGTCCCAGATTCCACTGGTCCCACAGCAGGACCAGCAGTGCCCTGGATTGGATCCAGCACTTCCCTGGATTCAGCAGTGCCCTGGACTGGGATCCAGCAGTGCCCTGGATTGGATCCAGCAGTGCCCTGGATTGGATCCAGCAGTGCCCTGGATTGGATCCAGCACTTCCCTGGATTCAGCAGTGCCCTGGATTGGATCCAGCAGTGCCCTGGGTTTGGATCCAGCAGTGCCCTGGGTTTGGATCCAGCAGTGCCCTGGATCCAGCAGTGCCCTGGATCCAGCCCTGCCCTGTTTTTGGCTCCAGCCCTGCCCTGTTTTTTGCTCCATCTCCACGCTCCCCGTGCCCATGTTTGATGGAAATCCCAGTTTGGGAAGGGTGGGGATGTGACGCTGCAGCCGGGCCGGGCAGGACGCGCAGCACAGCGGGGACACCCGGATCTGCACATCCCCGAAGTGAACCCAGAACCCCACAAATCCCCAATTCCCTCCTCCAGCGGGGCAAAGCTCTGCCCTCGGCCCGGTCCCTCCTCCCGCCGCTGCCCTTTCCCTTCCCGGCCCCGCTCCATGACTCAGCACCGCTCTGCTTTGCTGAGTCACCGCAGCCCTCGCTCAGCACCAACAAATCCTCCCCAGTTCTGCTGCAGCGCCTCCCTCCTTGCCCTGATCCCAGCCCCAGCGGAGTTCTGGGATAACCCGATTTTCGGGAATGACTCTGGCTGGACCGGGACTTTTTCCAGCAGGGATGAAATCACCGAGCCCCGCAGCTCCCAGCGCTGCTCTCCTGTTCCTCTGGCACATCCCAGCCCGGGGAACGCTGCCAGAAACATTTCCCAGCAGCTGCGGCGCTGAACCCACGGGAAATGGATAAAAATGGATAAAAAATTCAGGGAACACAAGAGCAGGGGCAGGGAGGGACCATCCAGGTGGGGTCAAGAGTGGGAAATGGATTTGTGGGAATTCTCAAAGCCTGGCAGAAAGGTCACAGAATTTACATCTGTGTGTGAATTTTGAGATCAGAAATGCTGATTAGAAATGCAAAGGGACAGGATGGACATGAGGTAAGAAATGGTGATTAGAAATGATCAGAAATTAGAGACATTGCTGAGAGAGAAATGGAGCTGGAAATGAGTTTAGATCGAATAAATACTTTGGATACTTAAAATAGTTTAAATGGACTTTAGATACTTTGGAGAAATAGAATTGTGAAAGGTGCATTGTAGTAGAACCCACGAGGGGGAATTTTAGATGGTTTAAGGCTTCTTTTGTGCTCACATTCCCAAACCTCTCCTGGGTTCCATCCCTGAATTCCCAAACCTCTCCTGGGTTCCCTCCCTGAATTTCCAGGTGTGATTCAGGAACAGCCCGAAACCTCTCCCCATTTCCACCCCTAAATTCCCAAACCTCTCCCGGGTTCCATCCCTGAATTCCTGTCACAAACTCGATGATCTGTGCTCATGTTCCCAAAACCCTCCTGGGTTCCATCCCTGAATTCCCAAACCTTTCCCTGGTTCCATCCCTGCATTCCCAGGCTCTCACTGTCACAAACTCCATGTTCTGTGCTCACATTCCCAAACCTCTCCTGGGTTCCATCCCTGAATTTTCAGGTGCCAATCAGGAACAGCTCCAAATCTCTCCTGGGTTCCATCCCTAAATTCCCGAATCTCTCCCGGGTTCCATCCCTGAATTCCTATCACAAACTCGATGTTCTGTGCTCATGTTCCCAAATCTCTTCCTGGTTCCATCCCTGAATTCCCAAACCCCTCCCGGGTTCCATCCCTGCATTCCCAGGCTCTCACTGTCACAAACTCCATGTTCTGTGCTCATATTCCCAAACCCCTCCCGGGTTCCATCCCTGCATTCCCGAATCTCTCTCTGGTTCCATCTCTGAATTCCTGTCACTCCATGTTCTGTTTTTACATTCCCAAATCTCTCCTGGGCTCCATCCCTGAATTCCCGAATCTCTCTCTGGTTCCCTCCCTGAATTCCTGTCACTCCATGTTCCTTTCTCACATTCCCAAATCTCTCCTGGGCTCCATCCCTGAATTCCCAAACCCCTCCCGGGTTCCATCCCTGAATTTCCAGGCTCTCACTGTCACAAACTCGATGTTCTGTGCTCACATTCCCAATCTCTCCCTGGTTCCATCCCTGAATTCCCAAACCTCTCCCGGGTTCCATCCCTCAATTCCTGTCACTCCATGTTCTGTTTTTACATTCCCAATCTCTCCCGGGTTCCATCCCTGAATTCCCAAACCTTTCCCGGGTTCCATCCCAGAATTCCTGTCACTCCACGTTCCTTTCTCACATTCCCACAAACGTGTCCCGGGGGGGAGCCGAGGCCGTTCCGCCCTCCCGGTGTCCCGCACGTCACCGAGTGACGCCCGGGGCGGTCCCTGCGCTCCCCCGGAGCCGCTCCGTTCCCGAGCCCGCTCCCCGCGCACCCTGCGGAATTCCCGATTTGGGCTGGTTTGGACCGAGAAAATAATCATTAAAAAAAAGCAGCGCGAACCGCGCAGCCCCTGAGTCAGCAGCAGCAGCAGGGGTGGCACGGCGGTGACAGAGCGGTGACAGAGCGGTGACAGAGCCGTGACAGAGCCGTGACAGAGCCGTGACAGAGCCGTGACAGCAGCGCTGCCTCTGCCCAGCCGTGACTCAGCAGCGGCTCCGTGCTGGAGCAGCCGCCGCCTCCTCCTCCTCCTCCTCTCCCATCACGGGGCTGCGCTGGCTCCGAGCAGCCTCTGCCCTTTCAGCCGATTATTGATGGATTCCTGCCCGGTGCTGCTGGATCAGCCAGAGCCAGCCCTGACTTCCTGCATCAGCCAGAGCCAGCCCTGCTTTTCCCTGGATCATCCAAACCTTTCCCTGCCTTTCCCTGGATCAGCCAGACCCATCCCTGCCTTTCCCTGTATCATCCAAACCTTTCCCTGCCTTTCCCTGGATCAGCCAGAGCCAGCCCTGCCTTTCCCTGGATCATCCAAACCTTTCCCTGCCTTTCCCTGGATCAGCCAGACCCATCCTTGCCTTTCCCTGGATCACCCAGAGCCAGCCCTGCTTTTCCCTGGATCATCCAAACCTTTCCCTGCCTTTCCCTGGATCACCCAGATCCAGCCCTTCTCCCTCTGTTCCCCAAACCTTTCCCTCTTTTCCCTCAGATCACCCAAACCTTTTCCCTGCCTTTCCCTTGGTTCCCCAAACCGTTCTCTCTTTTCCCTCGGCTAACCCAGACCCATCCCTGCCTTTCCCTGGATCAGCCACACCCATCCCTTTTTCCCTGGGATCACCCAGATCCATCTCCGCCTTTTCCCTCTCCCATCACCCAAACCTTTCCCTCTTTTCTCTCAGATCACCCAAACTTTTCCCAGGACTCATCCAAACCCATCCCTGCCTTTTCCCTCTCTCATCACCCAAACCTTTCCCTGCCTTTCCCTTGGTTCCTCAAACCTTTCCCCCTCTTTTCCCTCGGCTCACCCAGAGCCTTCCCTGCCTTTTCCTTGGGTTTGCCCAGCCCCATCCCTGCCTTTTCCCTCTCCCACCACCCAAACCTTTCCCTCTTCTCCCTCGGCTCACCCAAACCTTTCCCTGCCTTTCCCTCGAGTCACTCAGTCCATCCCTGCCTTTTCCCTCAGTTCCCCAAACCCATCCCTGCCTTTGCCCTCGGATCATCCAAACTTTTCCCTTTTTCCCCTCGGTTCCCCAAACTTTTCCCTTTTTCCCCTCGGTTCCCCAGCCCCATCCCCGCCTTTCCCCTCGGTTTTTTCCAGCCGAAACGCGGCCCGGCCGGGCGGTCCCGCGGGTGAAACCGGCCGGGCAGCGGGGCCGGTCCGGGCCTGCCGGGACCGAGCCTGGCGCGGGTCCCGCCCGGGCCGAGCCCGCGGTGCCGCGGGAGCCGTGACGGCAGCGCGGAGAAATGCGCTGAGCCCGGAATTCCTGGCGTTCCTCACATAGCTCCGAGTGCCACTCCTCCATAGCGAGAGTCTGAGCGGGGCTCACCTGCCAGGACCTCACTCACCCTGCCAGGACCTCATTTAAACTGCCAGGACCTCACTCACCCTGCCAGGACCTCATTTACCCTGCCAGGACCTCACTCACCCTGCCAGGACCTCATTTACCCTGCCAGGACCTCACTTACCCTTCCAGGACCTCATTTACCCTGCCAGGATCCCATTTACCCTGCCAGGATCCCATTTACCCTGCCAGGACCTCATTTAAACTGCCAGGACCTCACTCACCCTGCCAGGACCTCATTTACCCTGCCAGGACCTCACTCACCCTGCCAGGATCCCATTTACCCTGCCAGGACCTCATTTAAACTGCCAGGACCTCATTTACACTGCCAGGACCTCATTTACACTGCCAGGACCTCATTCACCCTGCCAGGACCTCACTTACCCTGCCAGGACCTCACTCACCCTGCCAGGACCTCATTTACCCTGCCAGGACCTCATTCACACTGCCAGGACCTCACTCACCCTGCCAGGACCTCATTCACCCTGCCAGGACCTCATTCACCCTGCCAGGACCTCATTTAAACTGCCAGGACCTCACTCACCCTGCCAGGACCTCATTTACCCTGCCAGGACCTCATTTACCTTGCCAGGACCTCATTTACCCTGCCAGGACCTCACTCGCCCTGCCAGGACCTCATTTAAACTGCCAGGACCTCATTCACCCTGCCAGGACCTCATTTAAACTGCCAGGACCTCATTTAAACTGCCAGGACCTCATTTACCCTGCCAGGACCTCATTCACCCTGCCAGGACCTCATTTACCCTGCCAGGACCTCACTCGCCCTGCCAGGACCTCACTCGCCCTGCCAGGACCTCACTCACCCTGCCAGGACCTCACTCACCCTGCCAGGACCTCACTTACACTGCCAGGATCCCATTTACACTGCCAGGACCTCATTTAAACTGCCAGGACCTCATTTAAACTGCCAGGACCTCATTTACCTTGCCAGGATCCCATTTACCCTGCCAGGATCCCATTTAAACTGCCAGGACCTCATTTAAACTGCCAGGACCTCATTCACCCTGCCAGGACCTCACTTACACTGCCAGGACCTCATTCACCCTGCCAGGACCTCATTCACCCTGCCAGGACCCTATTTACCCTGCCAGGACCCCATTTAAACTGCCAGGACCTCATTTAAACTGCCAGGACCTCATTCACCCTGCCAGGATCTCACTTACCTTGCCAGGACCCCATTCACCCTGCCAGGACCTCATTTAAACTGCCAGGACCTCATTCACCCTGCCAGGACCTCATTTAAACTGCCAGGACCTCATTTAAACTGCCAGGACCTCATTTACCCTGCCAGGACCTCATTCACCCTGCCAGGACCTCACTTCCCCGCCAGGACCTCATTTACACTGCCAGGACCTCATTCACCCTGCCAGGATCCCATTTACACTGCCAGGACCTCATTTACACTGCCAGGACCTCATTTAAACTGCCAGGACCTCATTTAAACTGCCAGGACCTCATTTAAACTGCCAGGACCTCATTCACCCTGCCAGGACATCATTTAAACTGCCAGGACCCCATTTACCCTGCCAGGACCTCACTTACACTGCCAGGACCTCATTCACCCTGCCAGGACCTCATTCACCCTGCCAGGATCCCATTTACACTGCCAGGACCTCACTTACCCTGCCAGGACCTCATTTAAACTGCCAGGACCTCATTTAAACTGCCAGGACCTCACTTACCCTGCCAGGACCTCATTCACCCTGCCAGGACATCATTTAAACTGCCAGGATCCCATTTACCCTGCCAGGACCTCACTCACCCTGCCAGGACCCCATTTACCCTTCCAGGACCCCATTTACCCTGCCAGGACCCCATTTACCCTGCCAGGACCCCATTTACCCTTCCAGGACCCCATTTACCCTTCCAGGACCACATTTACCCTTCCAGGGCCCCTTTTACCCTTCCAGGACCCCATTTACCCTGCCAGGACCCCATTTACCCTTCCAGGACCCCATTTACCCTTCCAGGACCCCATTTACCCTTCCAGGGCCCCTTTTACCCTTCCAGGACCCCATTTACCCTTCCAGGACCACATTTACCCTTCCAGGACCCCATTTACCCTTCCAGGACCCCATTTACCCTTCCAGGACCACATTTACCCTTCCAGGGCCCCTTTTACCCTTCCAGGGCCCCATTTACCCTTCCAGGACCCCATTTACCCTTCCAGGACCCCTTTTACCCTTCCAGGACCCCATTTACCCTTCCAGGACCCCTTTTACCCTTCCAGGACCGCAGTTTTGCCGCCTTTCCCTTCCTTTCCCAATCCCCGCCCCATTCCCTGTGGGATCGGCGCTCAGGGATCCGCGCCCTCCTCTTCCCGCCGGGATTCGGGATCGGCTCCGGGCCGGGGATGGGATTGGGGATGGAGGATGAATTCCTGGAAATCGGCCCTAATTAAATCCTGCTCTTCATTAATTAATTAATTAAGAGCAGCCTCACATCCATGACACCGAGAAATCCCAAATCCCAATTCTCGTTTGGGAATTCAGGATGGAGCAGCCCAAGGGTCCCCAAACCCCAATTCCTGTTTGGGAGGAATTCCTGGAACTCGGCCCTAATTAAACTGTGCCTTTAATTAATTAATTAAGAGCAGCCTCACATCCTCAAATCCCAATTCCTGTTTGGGAATTCTGGGATGGAGCAGCCCCAGGATTTCCAAATCCCACGAGTTTGGGAATTCAGGGATGGAGCAGCCTGAGTGACTCCAAACCCCAATTCCCATTTAGGAATTTGGGGATGGAGCAGCCCGAGGATCCCCAAACCCCAATTCCTGTTTGGGAATTCTGGGATGGAGCAGCCCCAGGATCCCCAAACCCCAATTCCTGTTTGGGAATTCTGGGATGGAGCAGCCCCAGGATCCCCAAACCCCAATTCCTGTTTGGGAATTCTGGGATGGAGCAGCCCCAGGATCCCCAAACCCCAATTCCTGTTTGGGAATTCGCTCCGGAGCCGCTGGAGCGGGGCCAGGCGGCAGCGCCACCTCGGCGGAGCCCGGAAAGGCGGCGGGAGCCGGGCCGGGGGGAGCCGGGATGGAGCAGGGCCGGGGGGAGCCGGGGGCAGCCGGGTCTGAGCTCACCGGGCCGGGGGAAGCCGGGGCTGGAGCCAGGGTTGGAGTCGGGATGGAGCCGGGATGGAGCTGGGATGGAGCCGGGCCGGGGTTGGAGCCGGCTCTGAGCTCTGAGCTCCCCAAACCGGGGCTGGAGCCACTCTGAGCTCCCCAAACCGGGCCTGGAGCCGCTCTGAGCTCCCCAAACCGGGGTTGGAGCCGCTCTGAGCTCCCCAAACCGGGGTTGGAACCACTCTGAGCTCCCCAAACCGGGGCTGGAGCCGCTCTGAGCTCCCCAAACCGGGGCTGGAGCCGCTCTGAGCTCCCCAAACCGGGGCTGGAGCCGCTCTGAGCTCCCCAGGATGGGGTTGGAGCCGCTCTGAGCTCCCCAAACCGAGGCTGGAGCCGCTCTGAGCTCCCCAAACCGAGGCTGGAGCCGCTCTGAGCTCCCCAAACCAGGCCTGGAGCCGCTCTGAGCTCCCCAAACCGAGGCTGGAGCCGTTCTGAGCTCCCCAAACCGAGGCTGGAGCCGCTCTGAGCTCCCCAAACCAGGACTGGAGCCGCTCTGAGCTCCCCGGGATGGGGTTGGAGCCGCTCTGAGCTCCCCCAAACCGAGGCTGGAGCCGTTCTGAGCTCCCCAAACCAGGGCTGGAGCCGCTCTGAGCTCCCCAAACCGGGGCTGGAGCCGTTCTGAGCTCCCCAAACCGGGGCTGGAGCCGCTCTGAGCTCCCCAAACCGGGCCTGGAGCCGCTCTGAGCTCCCCAAACCGGGGTTGGAGCCGCTCTGAGCTCCCCAAACCGGGGCTGGAGCCGCTCTGAGCTCCCCAAACCAGGACTGGAGCCGCTCTGAGCTCCCCAAACCGGGGCTGGAGCCGCTCTGAGCTCCCCAAACCGGGACTGGAGCCGCTCTGAGCTCCCCAAACCGGGGCTGGAGCCGCTCTGAGCTCCCCAAACCGGGCCTGGAGCCGCTCTGAGCTCCCCAAACCGGGGTTGGAGCCGCTCTGAGCTCCCCAAACCGGGGCTGGAGCCGCTCTGAGCTCCCCAAACCAGGACTGGAGCCGCTCTGAGCTCCCCAAACCGGGGCTGGAGCCGCTCTGAGCTCCCCAAACCGGGACTGGAGCCGCTCTGAGCTCCCCAAACCGGGGCTGGAGCCGCTCTGAGCTCCCCAAACCGGGGCTGGAGCCGCTCTGAGCTCCCCAAACCGGGGTCAGAACCGCTCTGAGCTCCCCAAACCGGGGCTGGAGCCACTCTGAGCTCCCCAAACCGGGGCTGGAGCCGCTCTGAGCTCCCCAAACCGGGGCTGGAGCCGCTCTGAGCTCCCCAAACCGGGGCTGGAGCCGCTCTGAGCTCCCCAAACCGGGGCTGGAGCCGCTCTGAGCTCCCCAAACCGGGGCTGGAGCCGCTCTGAGCTCCCCAAACCGGGGCTGGAGCCGTTCTGAGCTCCCCAAACCGGGGCTGGAGCCGTTCTGAGCTCCCCAAACCGGGGCTGGAGCCGCTCTGAGCTCCCCAAACCGGGGCTGGATTTGGCTCTGAGCTCCCCAAACCGGGGCTGGATTTGGCTCTGAGCTCCCCAAACCGGGGCTGGAGCTGCTCTGAGCTCCCCAAACCAGGGCTGGATTTGGCTCTGAGCTCCCCAAACCGGGGCTGGATTTGGCTCTGAGCTCCCCAAACCGGGCCTGGAGCCGCTCTGAGCTCCCCAAACCGGGACTGGAGCCGCTCTGAGCTCCCCAAACCGGGGTTGGAACCACTCTGAGCTCCCCAAACCGGGCCTGGAGCTGCTCTGAGCTCCCCAAGCCGGGGCTGGATTTGGCTCTGAGCTCCCCAAACCGGGGTTGGAGCCGCTCTGAGCTCCCCAAACCGGGGCTGGATTTGGCTCTGAGCTCCCCAAACCGGGGCTGGAGCCGCTCTGAGCTCCCCAAACCGGGACTGGAGCCGCTCTGAGCTCCCCAAACCGGGGTTGGAACCACTCTGAGCTCCCCAAACCGGGCCTGGAGCCGCTCTGAGCTCCCCAAACCGGGCCTGGAGCTGCTCTGAGCTCCCCAAGCCGGGGCTGGATTTGGCTCTGAGCTCCCCAAACCGGGGTTGGAGCCGCTCTGAGCTCCCCAAACCGGGCCTGGAGCCGCTCTGAGCTCCCCAAACTGGGATTGGAGCCACTCTGAGCTCCCCAAACCGGGGCTGGAGCCGCTCTGAGCTCCCCAAACCGAGGCTGGAGCCGCTCTGAGCTCCCCAAACCGGGGCTGGATTTGGCTCTGAGCTCCCCAAACCGGGCCTGGAGCCGCTCTGAGCTCCCCAAACCGGGCCTGGAGCCGCTCTGAGCTCCCCAAACCGGGGCTGGAGCCGCTCTGAGCTCCCCAAACCGGGGCTGGATTTGGCTCTGAGCTCCCCAAACCGGGGCTGGAGCCGCTCTGAGCTCCCCGGGCCGTTCCAGCTTTTCCAGGGATGACCTCATGGATTTTTGGCTCCCTGTCTGGGCAGGAACAAAGGCGGCTCCGTTCTCCTCCCGTTTCCTGCAGCAGCCGCTCAATGAGCCATTCAATGCTGCCCTGACTGCAGCGAGTTTTTATTTATTCCCTTTTTATCCTTTTTTTTTTCCCTCCTCCCTTTCAGACCTCCAGATTTTTGTGGCCTGGGAGCAGGAGCCGTCCAGGGTGGGAAAACTCACTTAAAGCTCTATAAAAACTCACTAAAAGCTCCCTAAAAACTCGCTAAAAGCTCCCTAAAACTGGCTAAAAACTCCCTAAAGGCTCCCTAAAAACTTCCCCCAAAAACTCAAAAAAACTCTTCCTAAAACTCTCTAAAAACTCACAGAAAAACCTCCCTAAAAACTCTATAAAAACTCTCTAAAAGCTCCCTAAAAACTCGCTAAAAGCTCCCCAAAACTGGCTAAAAACTCCCCAAAGGCTCCCTAAAATCTCCCCCAAAAAACTCAAAAAAACTCTCCCTAAAAACTCCCTAAAAACCTCCCTAAAACTCTCTAAAAGCTCCCTAAAACCTCACTAAAAGCTCCCCAAAACTGGCTAAAAACTCCCCAAAGGCTCCCTAAAATCTCCCCCAAAAAACTCAAAAAAACTCTCCCTAAAAACTCTCTAAAATCTCCCCAAAAAACTCCCTAAAAACTCAAAAAAACCCCACAAAACCTCTCTAAAAACTCTCTAAAACTCCCTAAAAACTCCCTAAAAACTCACTAAAAGCTCCCTAAAACTGGCTAAAAACTCCCTAAAGGCTCCCTAAAAACTCTGAAAACTCAAAAAACCCCTCCCTAAAAATTCTCTAAAAACTTCCAGAAAAACCTCCCTAAAAACTCAAAAAAACCCCCTCCCTAAAAACTCTAAAACTCCCTCAAAACTCCCAAAAAACCTCCCTAAAAACTCAAAAAAAACTCTCCCTAAAAACTCTCTAAAACTCCCTAAAAGCTCCATAAAAACTTCCTAAAATCTCCCAAAAATCTTCCTAAAAACTCCCCCAAAAAACTCCCTAAAAACTCATTAAAACCTCCCTAAAATTAAAAACCTCACTAAAAGCTCCCTAAAACTCCCCCAAAACTCCCTAAAACCTCACTAAAAGCTCCCTAAAAAGCTCCATCAAAACTCGCTAAAAACTCCCTAAAAACTCACTAAAAGCTCCCTAAAACTGGCTAAAAACTCCCTAAAGGCTCCCTAAAAACTCTGAAAACTCAAAAAAACCTCTCCCTAAAAATTCTGTTAAAACTTCCAGAAAAACCTCCCTAAAAACTCTCTAAAAACTCCCCAAAAAACTCCCTAAAAACTCAAAAAACCCCCACAAAACCTCTCTAAAAACTCAAAAAAAACTCTCCCTAAAAACTCTCTAAAACTCCCTAAAAGCTCCATAAAAACTTCCTAAAAACTCCCAAAAATCTTCCTAAAATATCCCAAAAATCTTCCTAAAAACTCCCCCCAAAAATTCCCTAAAAACTCATTAAAACCTCCCTAAAAATTAAAAACCTCACTAAAAGCTCCCTAAAAAGCTCCATAAAAACTCACTAAAAACTTGCTAAAAGCTCCCAAAAACTCCCTGAAACATTCCCAAAGAATTCACTCCTTTTTTCCTATAAAAACCTGAAGCCCCCAGGAATTAATCCCGGTTTTTTTTCCCCCAGGGAAGTCTGAAACATTCCCAAAAAATTCCTCCCTTTTTTCCAGGGAAGACTGAAGCCCCCCAGGAACTCACCCCCTTTTTCCAGGGCTGCCTGAATCATTCCCAAAAAATTCCCTTCTTTTTCCCAGAAAAGCCTCAAGCCCCCAAGAAATTCCCCCCTTTTTTTTCCCAGGAAAGCCTGAAACATTCCCAAAAATCTCCCTTTTTTTCCCAGAAAAGCCTGAACCCCCAGGGAATTCATCCCTTGATCCAGGAAAGCCTGAAACATCCCCAAGGAAATTCCTTGTTTTCCTGAACTCCCCAGGAACTCACCACATTCTTCCAGGGCTGCCTGAAGAATTCCCAAGGAACTCATCCCTTTTTTTTTTTTCCAGAAAAGCCTGAAACATTCCCAAAAATCCCCCTTTTTTTCCCAGAAAAGTTGAAGGCCCCAGAAACTCATTCCTTGTTCCCTGTAAAGTCTGAAATATTCCCAAGGAATTCCTCCCTTTTTTCCAGGGAAGACTGAAGCCCCCCAGGAACTCACCCCCTTTTTCCAGGGCTGCCTGAATCATTCCCAAAAAATTCCCTTCTTTTTCCCAGAAAAGCCTCAAGCCCCCAAGAAATTCCCCCCCTTATTTTTTCCCAGGAAAGCCTGAAACATCCCCAAGGAAAATCCTTGTTTTCCTGAACCCCCAGGAACTCACCACATTTTTCCAGGGCTGCCTGAAGAATTCCCAAGGAACTCATCCCTTTTTTTTCCAGAAAAGCCTGAAACATTCCCAAAAATTCCCCCCTTGTTTTCCCAGAAAAGCCTGAACCCCCAGGGAATTCATACCTTGATCCAGGGAAGCCTGAAGCATCCCCAAGGAAAATCCTTGTTTTCCTGAACCCTCCAGGAACTCACCACATTTTTCCAGGGCTGCCTGAAGCATTCCCAAAAAATTCCCTTCTTTTTCCTAGAAAAGCTTGGAATCCCCAGGAATTCACCTTTTTTTTTTTCCCCCAGGGAAGCCTGAAACATTCCCAAGAAATTCCCCCCTTGTTTTCCCAGAAAAGCCTGAACCCCCAGGGAATTCATCCCTTGATCCAGGAAAGCCTGAAGCATTCCCAAGGAAATTCCTTGTTTTCCTGAACTCCCCAGGAACTCACCACATTTTTCCAGGGCTGCCTGAAGCATTCCCAAGGAACTCATCCCTTTTTTTTTTCCCAGAAAAGCCTGAAACATTCCCAAAAAATCCCCCTTTTTTTCCCAGAAAAGCTGAAGCCCCCAGAAACTCATTCCTTGTTCCCTGTAAAGTCTGAAATATTCCCAAGGAATTCCTCCCCTTTTTACCAAGGAAGACTGAACACCCCCAGGAACTCACCACATTCTTCCTGGGCTGCCTGAAGCATTCCCAAAAAATTCCTTTCTTTTTCCTAGAAAAGCTTGGAACCCCCAGGAATTCACCTTTTTTTTTTTTTTTTTTCCCAGAAAAACCTGAAACATTCCCAAAAAATTCCTCCCCTTTTTTTTCCAGGGAAACCAAAAGCCCCTAAGGAATTCCCCCTTTATTCCCTGGAATTCCCGGATTTCCTGGGAGCAGCCTCGGTGCCAGCAGCGCTGCCAGGGCAATTCCAGCCCTTCCGAGTCACATTCCTGAACTTTTATTTTTAGATCTCCCAAGAAAAAACAAATCAAATTTAAATTAAAGAAACCCCAAAACACTGCAAGGGCCACCCCTAAAATCCAAAAATTCCCCCATATGGAAGCACAGACCCTGTAGGACCCTAAATTTCCCTCCAATCCCAAATTTTCCAGCTCAAATCTTCATTTTTTGGGAGCCCCAAAGCCAGGAAAGGTTGGGAATGATGAAAAGAAAAAAGGAAAGCGGAGCTGAGGGAAAAACTGAGGGGAGAGAGCAGCAGAGAATTCCCAATTTTTAGGGATAAATCCCTGGCAGAACAATTCCCCAAGTCACCGAGATTCCCAGATAAAATTCCAGATTTTAGATGATTTTTTATCCCAGGAATCCGGGTGAATTCCCAGCCTGCAGCAAAAGGGAGCTGGGAATGGGCTCAGGGAAAAGGAAAACAGAGCTGAGGTGAGAGCAGCAGAGAATTCCCAATTTTTGGGAACAAATCCGACACAGAAGCCTCCCAAGTCACCCAAATTCCCAGATAAAATCCCATCCTTTGGAAGTTTTCTTATCCCAGGAATCCAGGAGAATTCCCAGCCTGCAGCACAAAACTCAGAGCTGGGAATGGGCTCAGGGAAAATAAAAACAGAGCTGAGGTGAATGGAGCAGAGAATTCCCAATTTTTAGGGATAAATCCCTGGCAGAACAATTCCCCAAGTCACCGAGATTCCCAGATAAAATTCCAGATTTTAGATGATTTTTTATCCCAGGAATCCGGGTGAATTCCCAGCCTGCAGCACAAAACTCAGAGCTGGGAATGGGCTCAGGGAAAATAAACAGAGCTGAGGTGAGAGCAGCAGGGAATTCCCAATTTTTGGGAACAAAAAATTGGCAGAGCAATTTCCTGAGTCACCGAGATTCCCAGATAAAAT
Organism: Acrocephalus arundinaceus; assembly: GCA_021534815.1. NCBI lineage: Eukaryota > Metazoa > Chordata > Aves > Passeriformes > Sylviidae > Acrocephalus > Acrocephalus arundinaceus. Next base: position 69,311 of record JAJEOU010002309.1, read on the forward strand.
TCCAGATTTTCGAAGTTATTTCAGGAATAAAATTTTCCCTACAAACATCCGATGTCCTCGGATCCAGGTGAATTCCCAGCCTGCAGCACAAAACTCAGAGCTGGGAATGGGCTCAGGGAAAATAAAAACAGAGCTGAGGTGAGAGCAGCAGGGAATTCCCAGTAACACCAGTAACACCAGTAACACCACTAATACCAGTAACCAGCACCAGTTACACCAGTAACCTGCACCAGTAACACCAGTAACTCACACCTCACACCAGTAACACCAGTAACCAGCACCAGTAATCAGCACTAGTAACAGCAGTAACCAGCATCAGTAAAACCAGTAACATCAGTAACACCACTAATACCAGTAACCAGCACCAGTTACACCAGTAATACCAGTAACATCAGTAACACCACTAATACCAGTAACCAGCACCAGTTATACCAGTAACCAGCACCAGTTACACCAGTAACACCAGTAACATCAGTAACATCAGTAACACCAGTAACCAGCACCAGTTATACCAGTAACACCAGTAACATCAGTAACACCACTAATACCAGTAACCAGCACCAGTTACACCAGTAACACCAGTTACACCAGTAACACCAGTAACACCACTAATACCAGTAACCAGCACCAGTTACACCAGTAACACCAGTTACACCAGTAATCAGCACTAATAACACCAGTAACCAGCACCAGTTATACCAGTAACACCAGTAACACCAGTAACATCAGTAACACCACTAATACCAGTAACCAGCACCAGTTACACCAGTAACATCAGTAACATCAGTAACATCAGTAACACCACTAATACCAGTAACCAGCACCAGTTACACCAGTAACATCAGTAACACCAGTAACACCAGTAACCAGCACCAGTTATACCAGTAACCAGCACCAGTAATCAGCACCAGTAACACCAGTAACCAGCATCAGTAAAACCAGAAACCAACACCAGTAAGACCAGTAACACCAGTTAACCAGCACCAGTAACTCACACCTCACACCAATAACCAGCACCAGTAACCCCAGTAATACCAGTACCTAGCATTAGTAAAACCAGTAACCAGCACCAGTAACCCCAGTAATACCAGTACCTAGCATTAGTAAAACCAGTAACCAGCACCAGTAACACCAGTAATACCAGTAACCAGCATCAGTTACCCCATTAATTCAGTACCAGTTTCCCCATTAACCCTACACCAGTTACCCCATTAACCAACACCAGTTACCCCATTAACCCTACACCAGTTACCCCATTAACCAACACCAGTTACCCCATTAACCCTACACCAGTTACCCCATTAACCCTACACCAGTTACCCCATTAACCAACACCAGTTACCCCATTAACCCTACACCAGTTACCCCATTAACTCACACCAGTTACCCCATTAACTCACACCAGTTACCCCATTAACTCACACCAGTTACCCCATTAACCAACACCAGTTACCCCATTAACCCCACACCAGTTACCCCATTAATTCAGTACCAGTTACCCCATTAGTCAACACCAGTTACCCCATTAACCCCACACCAGTTTCCCCATTAATCCAGTACCAGTTTCCCCATTAACTCACACCACTTACCCCATTAACTCCACACCAGTTACCCCATTAACTCCACACCAGTTACCCCATTAACTCCACACCAGTTACCCCAGTAACTCACACCAGTTACCCCATTAATCCAGTACCAGTTACTCCATTAATCCAGTACCAGTTACCCCATTATCCCCACACCATTTTCCCCATTAACCCCACACCAGTTTCCCCAGTAACCCCAGAGGGATTCATGGACCCGGCCTCTGCCCCAGCCTCACTCTGGCACCTCTGGAGCAGAATTCCAGGATTTCCTCTGGAATCCTGGGGGTTCAGGGTGGATTCTCCCCGTCCCTCCCACCTTTTGTGGGGTCAGGAACCCGAGTGCCAAACACCACGTGCAAAAACCCTGGAAAACTTTGGGAATTCTCCCTCCCTGAGGATGATTTCCCACATGGATCTGGTTTCATTCCCGAGGGGAAGCGACCTTTGGGAAACAACAACAGCAGCCATGGAAAAAAAACCCCTAAAAACCCCAAAAAAAGCAAAACAAAAAAACCCCAAAAAACCAAAACAAAAAACCCCCAAAAAACCAAAACAAAAAAACCCCAAAAAACAAACCAAAAAACCCCCAAAAAACAAAACAAAAAATCCCCAAAAAACAAAACAAAAAACCCCCAAAAAACAAAACAAAAAATCCCCAAAAACCAAAACAAAATATCCCAAAAAACCAAAACAAAAAATCCCAAAAAACCAAAACAAAAAATCCCATAAAAAACAACTTGGTGGCAAAAATATTGACTGAAAAATGAAATACTGCCATGGAAAACAGGGAGATAAGGAATTCCTGCCCGGATTGAGGCTGAGCAAACAACAGAAGTTCTGATCCATGGAAAAACCCCCGGGAATGGGAGCTGGGAGCGTTTCCAGCCTCATTCCCGGGGCAGCTCCAAAGGAAACATCGATCCCGGTGGGATTTGGGCTGTTGGAGCTCCTGGAGCTGCATTTTCCAAAGCAGAATTCCCAACTCCTGCCTCCTGCTGTTTATAATAAATTCCCAACAAAATAAATTCCTGTTGGGAATTTATTTTGCCACCGAGGCAAGGCAAAATAAAATAAAATTGTAAATTTCTGTGCTGGATTATCTATCCAATAATCCCTCAGAGGCTTTGAAATTCCAGGTTTTAGCAGGATTTTTATCCCATTTTGACTCCTAGAGCTGGAAATATCAACTGGCACTCACCCAAACCATAAAAATCCTCTTTTCCAGGTTTGTGGGGGAGATTTTCAGTGGGAGATGCTTTAAATCCCATTTTTCCCCTGGAGTCTCCTCCCTGGCTCACACCTGCTTGGCTGCACCACCACAGCCGGGTTTGGAAAGGTTTTTCCAAAGGGATGAGTTCCCAAATCTGGGAGTGAGGACTGCCAGCATTCCTTGGGATGGAGCAAAGGAAACCCCCAGGAATTCTCCTCTTTTTTTCCTTCCCTCCTGCTCCAGGGATTCCGGCCTGGCTGGAATCTCCTGTTCCCTGAGGCAGGAATTCCCCTGGAGCTCTGGCACAGCTCAGCCCTGCTGGGAAGTAAAACCCCAAAAGCTGAACTGCACAACTTTGGGATTTCCAGTTTGGGGTTGGGATGGGGACATGGAGCTGCTCTGGGATCATCATTCCCTAAAAAGGGCCCTGCTGGGATTGGGGTCTGGCTCATTCCTGTCCTGGAGCTGCTCTGGGATCATCATTCCCTAAAAAGGGCCCTGCTGGGATTGGGGTCTGGCTCATTCCTGTCCTGGAGCTGCTCTGGGATCATCATTCCCTAAAATGGGCTCTGCTGGCATCGGGGCCTGGCTCACTCCTGGCTCATTCCTGTTCTGGAAGCTGCCCCAGAGCTGCTCCAGGATCTTCATTCCCTAAAATGGGCCCTGCTGGGATCAAGGCCTGGCTCATTCCTGGTTCATTCCCATTCTGAAGCTTTTCTGGGACCATTCCCTATAAAGGCCCTGCTGGTATCAGGGCTCAGCTCATTCCTGGCTCATTCCTGGTTCATTCCCATTCTGGAGCTGCTCTGGGATCATTCCCTACAAATAGGCCCTGCTGGGATCAGGATCTGGCTCATTCCTGTTCTGGAAGCTGCCCCAGAGCTGCTCCAGGATCTTCATTTCCTAATATGGGCCTTGCTGGGATCAAGGCCTGGCTCATTCCTGGCTCATTCCCATTCTGGAATGAGGACATGGAGCTGCTGTGGGATCATCATTCCCTAAAAATGCCCTGCTGGCATCGGGGCCTGGCTCATTCCTGTTCTGGAACTGTTCTGGGGTCCTCATCCCCTATAAAGGCCCTGCTGGCATCAGGGCTCAGCTCATTTCTGGCTCATCCCTGTTCTGGAGCTGCTCTGGGATCATTCCCTAAAAAGGCCCTGCTGGGATCAGGATCTGGCTCATTCCTGGTTCACTCCTGGTTCATTCCTGTTCTGGAGCTGCTCCAGGATTCTCATTCCCTACAAACTGCTGGCATCGGGGCCCAGCTCATTTCTGGCTCATTCCTGGCTGATTCCTGTTCTGGAGCCGCTGTGGGATCCTCATTCCCTAAAAAGGCCCTGCTGGCATCGGGTCCCAGCTCATTCCCAGCTCATTCCTTGCTCATTCTCATTCTGGTGCTGCTCCAGGGTCCTCATCCCCTACAAGTGGGCCCTGCTGGCACTGGGGCCCAGCTCATTCCTGTTCTGGAATGGGGACACGGAGCTGCTCCGGGATCCTCATTCCCTACAAGTGGGCCCTGCTGGCATTTGGGCCTGGCTCATTCCCGTTCTGGAATGGAGACACAGAGCTGCTGTAGGATCATTCCCTAAAAACGCCCTGCTGGCATTTGGGCCTGGCTCATTCCTGTTCTGGAATGGAGACACAGAGCTGCTGTAGGATCATTCCCTAAAAAGGCCCTGCTGGCATCAGGACCCGGCTCATTTCTGGCTCATCCCTGTTCTGGAGCTGCTCTGGGATCATTCCCTAAAATGGGCCCTGCTGGGATCAAGGTCTGGCTCATTCCTGTTCTGGAGCTTCTTCAGTATCATCATTCCCTAAAAAGGCCCTGCTGGCATCAGGGCCCAGCTCATTCCTGGCTCATTCCCATTCTGGAGCTGTTCCAGGATCCTCACTCCCTACAAACAGCCCCTGCTGGCACTGGGGCCCGGCTCATTCCCGGCTCACTCCTGGCTCATTCCCGGCTCACTCCCGGCTGTTTCCCGTTCCCGTGCTGCCCTTTGGGCCCGGCCATCACATGAGTGAAATCCCGTGGCTGCCCTTCCTCCTCCGCCCATCCCCGCAGTCCTGTGACTTTCCCTCCCCGGCTTTGTTTTTGTTTTCATTTCACTCCGGAGGGTGACAGCGATGACAAAGCCGCCCTAAATCATCCCCAAACCCGCCGGGCCCTGTCCCAGAGCGGGATGAGCCCCTGGACTCACAGCCTGGTGACTCCTCTGCCCTCCTCCACCACCAAACCCAGCAAAGGCCACAGCAATTCCAGCCAGGAATTCCTGCCCAATATCCCACCCAAATTCCCCTTTTCCCAGTTTAAATTCATTCCCTGTGTCCTGGAATTCCATCCCTTATCCCAAATCCCTCTCCAGCTCTCCTGGAGCCCCTTCAGGCTCTCAGCTTTCCCTGGAGTTTCCCCTCTCCAACCTTTACTTGGACCCTGCCAGGGATCCAGGGGCAGCCACAGCAAATCTGGGAATTTCATCCCATTCCCTCCTCATCCTCACAGCCAGGAATTCCTTCCCAAAATCCCACCCAAATCTCCCTTTCCCAGTTTAAATCCATGCCCTGTGTCCTGTCCCTTTTCCTCCCCGCCCATCCCCGCAGTCCTGTGACTTTCCCTCCCTGGGTTTGTTTTTGTTTTCATTTCACTCCGGAGGGTGACAGCGATGACAAAGCCGCCCCAAACCATCCCAGAGCGGGATGAACCCCTGGACTCACAGCCCGGTGACTCCTCAGGCTCTGAACCCATTTTTTCCCCACCCAAGCCCAGCAGTGCCGTGGGCCCCACTGGGATTTGGGGCCAGGCCGATAATGGCAGCGCCGTGTGAGCCCCCGGAGCTGGGGCTGGAGCTGCCAGGGGAGGAAGATGAAGGTTCTGAAGGTTCTGAAGGCCCTGAAGGTTCTGAAGGTTCTGAGTGCCCCAAAGGCCCTGAAGGTTCTGAAGGTTCTGAGTGCCCCGAAGGCCCTGAAGGTTCTGAAGGCCCTGAAGGCTCTGAGGGACCTGAAGGCCCTGAAGGCCCTGAAGGCTCTGAAGGTTCTGAAGGCCCTGAAGGTTCTGAACCCATTTTTTCCCCACCCAACCCCAGCAGTGCCATGGGCCCCGCTGGGATTTGGGGCCAGGCCAATAATGGCAGCGCTATGTGAGGCCCTGGAGCTGGGGCTGGAGCTGCCAGGGGAGGAAGATGAAGGTTCTGAAGGTTCTGAAGGCCCTGAAGGTTCTGAAGGTTCTGAATGCCCCGAAGGCCCTGAAGGTTCTGAAGATTCTGAAGGCCCTGAAGGCCCTGAAGGTTCTGAAGGCCCTGGAGGTTCTTAAGGCCCTGAAGGTTCTGAGGGCTCTGAAGGCCCTGAAGGTTCTGAAGGCTCTGAAGGCCCTGAAGGTTCTGAAGGTTCAGAAGGCCCTGAAGGCCCTGAAGGTTCTGAAGGTTCTGAATGCCCTGAAGGCCCTGAAGGCCCTGAAGGTTCTGAAGGCTCTGAAGGCCCTGAACCCATTTTTTCCCCACCCAACCCCAGCAGTGCCATGGGCCCCGCTGGGATTTGGGGCCAGGCCGATAATGGCAGCGCTGTGTGAGGCCCTGGAGCTGGGGCTGGAGCTGCCAGGGGAGGAAGATGAAGACTCTGAAGGCCCTGAAGGCCCTGAAGGCTCTGAGGGATCTGAAGGCTCTGAAGGCTCTGAAGGCTCTGAAGGCCCTGAAGGTTCTGAAGGTTCTGAATGCCCTGAAGGCTCTGAAGGCCCTGAAGGTTCTGAAGGCTCTGAAGGCTCTGAAGGCTCTGAAGGCCCTGAAGGTTCTGAAGACTTGAAGGCCCTGAAGGTTCTGAAGGCCCTGAGGGCTCTGAAGGCTCTGAAGGTTCTGAAGACTCTAAAGGCCCTGAAGGCTCTGGAGGCCCTGAGGACTCTGAGGGTTCTGAATGCCCTGAGGGCTCTGAGGGCTCTGAGGTTCCTCTGCTCCCGGTCACGCTGCGCTGGCGCCGCTCCAGGGCTGAGCTCAGGGCTGGGGCCGCTGCCAGCGGGGCCGGCCAGGCTAAAAAAGGGAATTTTCCTCACTCTGGGGCACGTGAGGGAGCTGCCCTTGGGGTCACGGGGTTTAAATTTAGAACATTATTTGCTGCTGGGCTGGGGAAAAACAGGGAGAGGGAAAGAGGAGGAATTCCTGCAGGAGAGAAATCATCACAGCCCTGCAGGGCCTGGGGGAGCTGCCAGGGACATGGAAAAGTTATTGACAGGGTGCCAGGATAAAGGGAATGGATTTCCATCGGAAAAGGGGATTTGGGAAGGAATTCCTGGCTGGGATGGAATTCTGGAGTAGCTGTGGCTGCCCCTGGATCACTGGGAGTGTTGGAGAAGGGAAGTTCCAGAGAAACCTTGGAGCTACTTCCAGGGCAGGACTCAGGGAATGGATTTAATCTGGGAAAAGGGAGATTTGGGTGGGATTTTAGGAAGGAATTCCTGGCTGTGAGGGTGAGGAGGGAATGGGATGGAATTCCCAGATTTGCTGTGGCTGCCCCTGGATCCCTGGCAGGGTCCCAGGCCAGGCTGGAGCCCCTGGGACAGTGGGAGGTGTCCCTGCCCTTGGGATGAGCTCTGAGCTCCCTTCCCACCCAAACCATCCTGAGATTCCCAGACCCCAAACAGATTTGGGATGAGGGATGGAAGCACAGGACACAGGGAATGGATTCAATCTGGAAAAGAGGAATTTGGGTGGGATTTTGGGCAGGAATTCCTGGCTGGGATGGAATTCCCGGAGAAGCTGTGGCTGCCCCTGGATCCCTGGGAGTTGGAGAGGAGAAGCTCCACAGAAACCTTGGAGCTGCTTCCAGAGCCTCAAGGGGCTCCAGGAGAGCTGGAGAGGGATTTGGGATGAGGGATGGAACTCCAGGATGCAGGGAATGGATTTAAACTGGGAAAAGGGGAATTTGGGTGGGATTTTGGGCAGGAATTCCTGGCTGTGAGGATTCAAGGCCAGGCTGGAGAAGCTCCAGGGAAATCTCAGAGCACTTCCAGAGCCTGAAGGGGCTCCAGAAAAGCTGGAGAGGGATTTGTGATGAGGGATGGAGGAGGAAAAACCGCAGCTGGGCCTGGATCCCTGGAAATGTCCTGGGATGGAGAAACCTACTGGTTTTAGTTAAAACCAGTACTGGATTTTAAATAAAACCCCAATTAGCCCAGTTTTAGTTAAAACCAATATCAGGTTTTAAATAAAACGCCAACTAGTGCAAGTTTAGTTAAAACTAATATCAAGTTTTAAATAAAACCCCAATTAGCCCAGTTTTAGTTAAAACCAATGTCAGGTTTTAAATAAAACCCCAATTAGTGCAGGTTTAGTTAAAAACAATATCAAGTTTTAAATAAAACCCCAACTAGAGTAGTTTGAGTTAAAACCAGTACTAGGATTTAAATAAAACCCCAACCAGCACAGTTTAATTAAAACCAGAATCAGGTTTCAAATAAAACCCCAATTTTTAGTTAAAACCAGTACCAGGTTTTAAATAAAACCCCAATTAGCTCAGGTTTAGTTAAAACTAATATCAAGTTTTAAATAAAACCCCAATTAGCCCAGTTCTAGTTAAAACTAATATCAGGTTTTAAATAAAACCCCAATTAGTGCAGGTTTAGTTAAAACCAGTGTCAGGTTTTACATAAAACCCCAACCAGCGCAGTTTTAGTTAAAACCAGAATCAGGTTTCAAATAAAACCCCAATTTTTAGTTAAAACCAGTACTAGGTTTCAAATAAAACCCCAATTTTTAGTTAAAACCAGTGTCAGGTTTTAAATAAAACCCCAATTTGCACAGTTTTAGTTAAAACCAGTGTCAGGTTTTAAATAAAACCTCAATTAGCCCAGTTCTAGTTAAAACCAGTGTTAAGTTTTTAAATAAAACCCCAACTAGAGCAGTTTTAGTTAAAACCAGTATCAGGTTTTAAATCAACGCTCAAGGAGCTCAGGGGGAAGGAAAAAATTTCTCACCAACCACCAAAACCCCTCCCAGTTCGTCGCGTTTTTCTCCGAAATCTCGCGGTTTTCACCCAAATCCTTCCCCAAAACCCCTCCGGCAGCGATTTCACTTCCAAGAATTGGAATTTCCCAGAACTTTTCCCAATTTTTCTGCAGTTTCAGCAGCTCTGCCGGGCGGCGTTTCCCGTTTCCTCAAAAAGGTTCCACAGAACGAGAATTTCCTGCTCCGACAGCGCCGAATTTCCCCAAATTCTGCCAAACCCACCCCAAAATGACCTCAGGGAACTGGTGAGCTCTGCCCTGCTGGGAAACAACCCCAAATCGCCCCAAATCTGATGGGTTTGGGGTTTTTTAGGGCTGGGGGATGGATTTTAGGGATTGGGGATGGTTTGGGGGGATTTGTGCGGGATTTGGTTTTTAATTTTGGAGGCAGAGAAGGAAAATCCCAGCCAAGCTCAGCCTGATGGGATCTTGGAGTGGTTTTGGGGATAATTCTGGTGGGTTTGGGGTAATTCTGAGAGTTTTGGGATGATCCTGGTGGTTTTGGGGTAATTCTGGTGGTTTTGAGGGTAATCCTGATATTTTTTGGGATAACCTTGGTGGGTTTTGGGGTAATTCTGGTGTTTTGGGGATAATTCTGGTGGGTTTTGGGATGATCCTGGTGGGTTTTGGGATAATTCTGGTGTTTTTTAGGATAATTCTTGTGGGTTTTGGGGGATAATCCTGGTGGGTTTTGGGATAATTCTTGTGGTTTTTTGGATAATTCTGATGGGTTTTTTGGTAATTCTGGTGGATTTTGGGATGATCCTGGTGCGTTTTGGGGTAATCTTGGTGGTTTTGGGATGGGTTTTGGGATAATCCTGGTGGGTTTGGGGATGATCCTGGTGGGTTTTGGGATAATCCTGGTGAGTTCAGGGATAATCCTGGTGGTTTTAGGATAATCCTGGCAGTTTTGGGATAATCCTGGTGTTTTTTGGGATAATCTTGGTGGTTTTTGGGATATTTCTGTTGTTTCTTAGGATAATCCTGGTGGGTTTTGGGGTAATTCTTGTGTGTTTGGGATAATTCTGGTGGTTTTGGAGTAATTCTGGGGTTTCTGGGATGATCCTGGTGGGTTTGGGATAATCCTGGTGGGTTTTGGGGTAATTCTGGTGGGGCTTGGGGATAATTCTGGTGGGTTTGGGGATAATCCTGGTGGGTTTTGGGATAATCCTGGTGGTTTGGGGGTAATCTTGGTGGTTTGGGGGTAATCTTGGTGGTTTTAGGATGGGTTTTGGGATAATTCTTGTGGTTTTAGGGATAATCCTGGTGTTTTTGGGATAATTCTGGGGTTTTGGGGATAATCTTGGTGGTTTGGGGATAATTCTGGTGGGTTTGGGGGTAATCCTGGTGTTTTTTGGGATGATCCTGGTGGGTTCAGGGATAATCCTGGTGGTTTTAGGATAATCCTGGTGTTTATCCCATGAAAGGTTGGATGATTGAGCTCCAGGCTGGAAAAGGCAACACTGAACAAACCCCACGACCCCTCTGAGCTCAAACCTCTCCCTAAAATCCTCCTCAGCTCTCCCCAAAACCTGCAGGGGTTTCCTGAGCTCCTGGGGCAGCAGGAAAGGGAATTTTGGAGCAGGGGAAGCTGGGGGGGCTGTGGGGTGAAGGTTTCGGGGCAGGCAGGAAGGACAAACCCCAAAGTGAGTCAGAGGCACTTCCTGAGCTCACAGCCCCGAGCACAAACACAAAAACTGAGCTGGGCTGGGCTGGGAAAGGCTCCAGGGCCCAGAACCTCGGGAAGGGCTCGGATTTGGGATTTCCATCTGGGCAGAGGGTGCGGGTGAGGGGAATTGGGATGAGGATGGAATTGGGGTTTGGGAACAGGGGCTGCAGCTCACCCCAAAGTGCAGGGGACATCCAGGGATGGAATTCCCAGCAGGAAAAGATGGAATCACAGCCCACAGGGTGGGAAGGGTTTGGATTTGGGATTTTCATCTGGGCAGAGGGTGCGGGTGAGGGGAATTGGGATGAGGATGGAAATGGGGTTTGGGAACAGGGGCTGCAGCTCACCCCAAAGTGCAGGGGACACCAAGGACAAAATTCCCAGCAGGAAAATGGAATCACAGCCCACAGGGTGAGAAAGGTTTGGATTTGGGATTTTCCAGAGCACAGGTGAGGGGAAGATGCAATAAAAGGTGAGCATGGATGGAAACGGGGGCTGCAGCTCACCCCAGACCAGAATTCCCAGCAGGAAAAGATGGAATCACAGCCCACAGGGTGGGAAGGGTTTGGATTTGGGATTTTCCTCCTGCCAGAGGGTGCAGGTGAGGGGAATTGGGATGAGGATGCAATAAAAGGTGAGTGAGGATGGGAATGGGGTTTGGGAATGGGGACTGCAGCTCACCCCAAAGTGCAGGGGACATCCAGGGATGGAATTCCCAGCAGGAAAAGATGGAATCATATCCCAGAAGGTGGGAAAGGTTTGGATTTGGGATTTGCCAGAGCACAGGTGAGGAAATTGTGATGCAGCTGCAATAAAAGGTGAGTGTGGATGGGAACGGGGGCTGCAGCTCACCCCAAAGTGCAGGGGACACCCAAGGATGGAATTCCCAGCAGGAAAAGATGGAATCACAGCCCACAGAGTGGGAAGGGCTTCGATTTGGGATTTTCCTCCTGCCAGACGGCACAGCTGAGGGGAAATTGTGATGAGGATGCAATAAAAGGTGAGCATGGATGGAAATGGGGGCTGCAGCTCACCCCAAAGGACACCCAAGGATGGAATTCCCAGCAGGAAAAGATGGAATCACAGCCCACAGGGTGGGAAGGGTTTGGATTTGGGATTTCCATCCGGGCAGAGGGTGCAGGTGAGGGGAATTGGGATGAGGATGGAAATGGGGTTTGGGAATGGGGGCTGCAGCTCACCCCAAAGTGCAGGGGACACCAAGGACAAAATTCCCAGCAGGAAAAGATGGAATCACAGCCCACAGGGTGGGAAAAGTTTGGATTTGGGATTTTCCTCCTGCCAGAGGGTGCAGGTGAGGGGAAATTGGGATGAGGATGCAGTAAGAGGACAGATCTGGGGGAGAGATTTTGGGGGACAGGTTTTAGGGACAAGCTTTAGGGACAGGTTTTACAGAGAAATTTCAGGGACAGATTTTAGGAACAAAGATTTTAGGGACAAGCTTTAGGAAGAGATTTTAGGGAGAGACTTTAGGACAGACTTTAGGGATAGATTTTAGGAATGGATTTTAGGGACAGGTTTTACAAAGAGACTTTAGGGATGGATTTTCAGGATGAATTTTCAGGATGGATTTCCAGGATGGATTTTAGGAACAGATTTTCAGGATGAATTTTAGGGACAGACTTTAGGGATGGACTTTAGGGATGGATTTCCAGGGTGCATTTCCAGGATGGATTTTCAGGATGGATTTTAGGGATGGATTTTAGGATGGATTTCTGGGATGGATTTTAGACTTTAGGGAGATACTTTAGGGATGAATTTTAGGGATGGATTTCCAGGGTGCATTTCCAGGATGGATTTTCAGGATGGATTTTCAGGGATGGATTTTAGGGACAGATTTTACAGTGAGATTTTAGGGACAGAGTTTAGAGAGAGACTTTAGGGACAGATTTTAGGGACAGACTTTAGGGACAGATTTTAGGGACAGACTTTAGGGACGGATTTTAGGGACAGACTTTAGGGACAGATTTTAGGGACAGACTTTAGGGGTGGATTTTAGCAATGAATTTTAGGATTGGATTTTTGGGATGGATTTTCAGAACAGACTTTAGGGGTGGATTTTCAGGATGAATTTTCAGGATGGATTTTCGGGATGAATTTTAGGAATGGATTTTCAGGATGGATTTTCGGGACAGACTTTAGGGATGGATGTTTTTCAGGATGGATTTCAGGATGGATTTTTGGGACAGACTTTAGGGATGGATGTTTTTCAGGATGGATTTCCAGGACAGATTTTTGGGACAGGACCAGGCTGTGCCAGGAGAATCCCTGGGGAATTCAGAGCAGCACAAAGAGCTGAGCAGTCACAGCTGAGCAGTCACAGCTCGGCAGTCACAGCTCGGCAGTCACGGGGTTTGAAAAGCTCTTTGAATTTCTGTGTGCACACAAAGGACAGAGAGCAAAGCCACCAACCCCTGGGGATCATCATCATCATCATCATCATCATCATCATCGCTGATGATCCATCCCCTCCTCTGCCCGGGATGAGTCAGGCTGGGTCACTGCAGCCTCCAACAATTCCCCTCCTCACTAAAATTTGATTTTTGCAGCTCAGAGAGCACAAAAACATCGTGAATTCTGTGCAATCTCAATTCCCCTCCTCACTAAAATCTGATTTTTGCAGCTCACAGAGCAGGAAAACACCACAAATTCTGTGCAATCTTAATAGAAAATGAATTTAAAATGGATTTAACAGCTCCCAGCAGGGACAGGAGCTGCGAA
>JAJEOU010002309.1:87584-149946 GCA_021534815.1 Acrocephalus arundinaceus
AGAAGATGTTGGACGTGTCCCTGGATACAGGGATTGGTTGGATTTGGCTGTGGGACAGAGAGGAATGGGGTTCAGGTCATGTCGGGGCAGTGTGGGGGTGCAGGGACACGGCCCCGTGGGCAGGATGGACACGGCCCCATAGAGACACGATCCTATGGGCAGGATGGACACGGCCCCATAGGGACAGGATCCTATGGGCAGGATGGACATGGACCTGTGGGCAGGATGGATGTGACCCCACAGGGACATGGCCCCGTGGGCAGGATGGACATGGCCCCATAGACAGGATGGACACGGCCCCGTGGGCAGGATGGATGTGATCCCATAGAGACAGGATCCCATGGACAGAATGGACATGACCCTGTGGGCAGGATGGCCATGGACCTGTGGGGAGGATGGACATGGACCTGTGGGGAGGATGGACATGGACCTGTGGGGAGGATGGACATGGACCTGTGGGGAGGATGGACATGGACCTGTGGGGAGGATGGACATGGACCTGTGGGGAGGATGGACATGGACCTGTGGGGAGGATGGACATGGCCCTACAGGGACAGGATGTCATGGGGAGGTTGGACATGATCCCACAGGGACAGGACCCCATGGGCAGGATGGACATGGCCCCATGGGCAGGGTGGACATGGTCCCACAGGGACAGGACCCCATGGGCAGAAAGGACATGGCCCCATAGGGAAGTTGTACATAATCCCATGGGCAGACCCCATAGACATGACCCTATGGGCAGAATGGACACAGCCCCATGGGCAGGCTGGACATGACCCCATGGGCAGGTCAGACACAAATCAGATGGGGAGGTTGGACATGATCCCATAGGGAGGTTGGACACGATCCCATGGGGAGTTCAGACAAAAATCCCATGAGCAGGTTTGGGCACAAATCCCATGGGCAGGTTGGACATGACCCCATAGAGACAGGATCCTGTGAGCAGGGTGGACATGGCCCCATAGGGAAGTTGGACATGGCCCCATGGGGAGGTTGGACACAAATCCAATGGGGAGGTTGGACATGACCCCAAAGGGACAGGACCCCATGGACAGGATGGACACAGCCCCATAGCGATGTTGGACACAGCCCCATGGACAGATTGGATATGATCCCGTGGGCATTTTGGACACAAATCCCATGGGCAGGATGGACATGGCCCCATGAGGAGGTTCTACATCATCCCATGGGCAGGTTGGACACAAATCCAATGGGGAGGTTGGACTTGACCCCATAGACATGACCCCATGGGCAGGACAGACATGACCCCATAGACGTGACCCCATGGACAGGATGGACACAGCCCCGTGGGCAGGATGGACATGGCCCCATGGGGAAGTTGGACACAAATCCCATGGGGCAGGATGGACATGGCCCCATGGGGGAGTTGGACACAAATCCCATGGGGCAGGATGGACATGGCCCCATGGGGGAGTTGGACACAAATCCCATGGGGCAGGATGGACATGGCCCCATAGGGATGTTGGACACGGCCCCATGAGGAGGTTGAATGTGATTCCATGGGCAGGGTGGACCCAAATCCCATAGGGATGTTGGACCCAAATCCCATAGGGATGTTGGACACAAATCCCATAGGGATGTTGGACCCAAATCCCATAGGGATGTTGGACCCAAATCCCATAGGGATGTTGGACCCAAATGCCATAGGGATGTTGGACCCAAATCCCATAGGGATGTTGGACACAAATCCCATAGGGATGTTGGACACAAATCCCATAGGGATGTTGGACACAAATCCCACAGGGATGTTGGACACAAATCCCATAGGGATGTTGGACACGAATCCCATAGGGATGTTGGACACAAATCCCATAGGGATGTTGGACACGAATCCCACAGGAAGGTCAGACACGTCCCAAGGACACAACCCCGTGTGCAGATTGTCACATGCAGGTGTCACCTGCCCAGGTGCTGGGGTCACCGAGGCCACCAGGGATGGTCCAGACGGGTCCAGGAGCCCCCTGAGCCCCCCTGGGTGCCCCTGAACCCCCCTTGGTGCCCCCCAACCCCCCTGGGTGCCCCCCCGAGCCCCTCTGGGTGCCCCCCGAGCCCCAATGGATGCCCCCCTGGGTGCCCCTGAGCCCCCCTGGGTGCCCCCTGAGCCCCCCTGGGTGCCCTCCAAGCCCCTGGGTGCCCCCTGAGCCCCCCTGGATGCCCCCCTGGGTGCCCCCTGAGCCCCCCTGGGTGCCCCTGAGCCCCCCTGGGTGCCCCCTGAGCCCCTCTGGGTGCCCCCGAGCCCCCTGGGTGCCCCCCGAGCCCCCCTGGGTGCCCCTGAGCCCCCTGGGTGCCCCCGAGCCCCCCTGTGCTCGGGCAGAGTTTCCCCTCCACAGAACCCGGCTGGATTTTCCGCTCCCCTCAGCAGAGTTTTTACAGAGCTCCCTGGAAAGGGAATCCCGAGGCTCCTTCGGGGAAAGGGGAACTGGAAACTGTCGCTGTAGGGCACAAATGGAGGATGAGAGACTCTGTAAATATTTCAGGAGGCAAAGAGCACAGAAAAAGAATTTTTTTGTAATTCTTTGTACTTTTATGGGGTGTTTGATACAGACTGAGCACGATTGGTGAATGGGAACGACCCCTCTGTAATCCCATCAGTTAAAGTGGAGAAACAGCAAAACAGCACCTGGGAAAGATTGTTTGGAGAAAGGAGAGTTGTTATCCGTGGTTGTTTGGAGAAAGGATAATTGTTATCTAAGATTGTTTTGAGAAGAAACCTTGCTGAGTTTTCCCTTGGGAAAGAGTTAGCAGCTGTGAGCAGGGAAAAATCTCTCAGACCCAGAAATGTCAGGGTCTCACTCATCCTCATCCTCATCCCCATCCTCATCCTCATCCTCATCCTCATCCTCGACCCCATCCTCGACCCCATCCTCATCCCCATCCTCATCCTCATCCTCATCCTCATCCCCATCCCCATCCTCATCTTCATCCCCATCCTCCTCATCCTGTTTTAGGAAAACAGGGAAAGATGTTTTGGGAAAACAGGAAAAGATGTTTTGGGAAAGGAAAAATTGGATTTTTTATTGGAATTGTTCCCTCGGGAAAGGAGCTGGCAATGGTTAACAAGCTGAGAATTCCTGAGGCTCCGAAATCCCAGCACAGCTCCAGCAGAGATCCACATTCACTCCACATTCACTCCACATTCACTCCACATTCACTCCACATTCACTCCACACTCACTCCACATTCACTCCACACTCACTCCACATTCACTCCACATTCACTCCACATTCACTCCACATTCACTCCACACTCACTCCACATTCACTCCACACTCACTCCACACTCACTCCACACTCACTCCACATTCACTCCACATTCACTCCACATTCACTCCACACTCACTCCACATTCACTCCACATTCACTCCACACTCACTCCACACTCACTCCACATTCACTCCACACTCACTCCACACTCACTCCACATTCACTCCACACTCACTCCACATTCACTCCACATTCACTCCACATTCACTCCACATTCACTCCACACTCACATTCACTCCACATTCACTCCACACTCACTCCACATTCACTCCACACTCACTCCACACTCACTCCACACTCACTCCACATTCACTCCACACTCACTCCACATTCACTCCCACTCACTCCACATTCACTCCACATTCACTCCACATTCACTCCACTCACTCCACTTCACTCCACACTCACTCCACATCACTCCACATCCTCCACATTCACTCCAATCACTCCACACTCCACACTCCACTCCACATCATCCACTCACTCCACATTCACTCCACACTCACTCCACACTCACTCCACACTCACTCCACATTTCACTCCACACTCACTCCACACTCACTCCCACACTCACTCACTCCACCTCACTCCACATTCACTCCACATTCACTCCACATTCACTCCACCATTCACTCCACATTCACTCCACATTCACTCCACATCACTCCACACTCACTCCACACTCACTCCACCACTCACTCCACACTCACTCCACACTCACTCCACATTCACCTCCAACACTTCACTCCACATCACTCCACATTCACTCCACATTCACTCCACATTCACTCCACACTCACTCCACACTCACTCCACACTCACTCCACACTCACTCCACACTCACTCCACACTCACTCCACATTCACTCCACATTCACTCCACACTCACTCCACATTCACTCCACATTCACTCCACATTCACTCCACACTCACTCCACACTCACTCCACACTCACTCCACACTCACTCCACACTCACTCCACATTCACTCCACATTCACTCCACACTCACTCCACATTCACTCCACATTCACTCCACATTCACTCCACACTCACTCCACACTCACTCCACACTCACTCCACACTCACTCCACACTCACTCCACATTCACTCCACATTCACTCCACATTCACTCCACATTCACTCCACATTCACTCCACACTCACTCCACATTCACTCCACATTCACTCCACATTCACTCCACACTCACTCCACATTCACTCCACATTCACTCCACACTCACTCCACATTCACTCACATTCACTCCACATCACTCACACTCACCCACACTCACTCCACACTCACTCCACATTCACTCCACATCACTCCACATCACTCCACACTCACTCCACATCACTCCACATCACTCCACATTCACTCCACACTCACTCCACATTCACTCCACATTCACTCCACACTCACTCCACATTCACTCCACACTCACTCCACATTCACTCCACATTCACTCCACACTCACTCCACATTCACTCCACATTCACTCCACACTCACTCCACACTCACTCCACACTCACTCCACATTCACTCCACACTACTCACTCCCAACTCCACATTCACTCCACATTCACTCCACATTCACTCCACACTCACTCCACACTCACTCCACACTCACTCCACACTCTCACATTCTCCACTCACTCCACACTCACTCCACACTCACTCCACACTCACTCCATTCACTCCACATTCACTCCACACTCACTCCACACTCACTCCACATTCACTCCACACTCACTCCACATTCACTCCACATTCACTCCACATTCACTCCACACTCACTCCACACTCACTACACTCCCACATTCACTCCACACTCACCACCACACTTCACTCCACATTCACTCCACATCACTCCACCTCACTCCACATTCACTCCACAACTCCACTCACTCCACTCCAACTCACTCACATTCACTCCACATTCACCCACATCACTCCAACTCACTCACATCACTCCACACTCACTCCACATTCACTCCACACTCACCCACACCACTCCACATTCCACATTCACTCCACACACTCACCACTCCACTCACTCCACACACTCCACATTCACTCCACACTCACTCCACATTCACTCCACATTCACTCCACACTCACTCCACACCACTTCCACTCCTCCACACCACTCCACATCTCACTCCACATCACTCCACACTCATCCACCCACTCCACCTCACTCCACACATTCATCCCATTCACTCCACACTCACTCCACACTCACTCCACACTCACTCCACATTCACTCCACACTCACTCCACACTCACTCCACACTCACTCCAACCTTGTTTTTTCCCTGATTTTTTTGTTTTTCCCTGACTTTCCCAGGATTCGGCCGTGCTGGGGCCCAGGCCGATGGCACAGGATGTCCACCACTAACAACATCGCCCAGGCCCGCAAGCTGGTGGAGCAGCTCCGCATCGAGGCCGGGATCGAGAGGATCAAGGTGGGGATGGGAGCGGGGAAATCCCGGATTTCCCCCAGATGGGAAGGGGAATGTCCCAGGATCCCTTCCCGGGCAATGAAATAAAAATAAAATAAAATAAATAATAGGGAAAAGAAATAAAATAGCGAAATAAAAATGACTCAAGTTTGGATAAGGAGAATGTTAGAAGGGTTTATTTACAATTTTTTTGTTTGTTTTATAGTGTGCGTCACTAAAATGGGAATTAATTAATAATGAATGTTAATTAATTAATTATTACTCTAGTTTGGATAAGGAGAACGTTAGAAGAATTTATTTGTAATTTTTAAATTTCTTTTATAGAGTGCTTTGCTAAAATGGGTATTAATTAGTTAATAATTAATGTTAATTAATTAATTATTACTCTAGTTTTGATAAGGAGAATGTTAGAAGGGTTTATTTGTAATTTTAAAATTTCTTTTATAGAGTGCTTTGCTAAAATGGGTATTAATTAGTTAATAATTAATGTTAATTAATTAATTCTGACTCTAGTTTTGATAAGGAGAACGTTAGAAGGGTTTATTTGGGATTTTTTTGTTTGTTTTATAGAGTGCTTTGCTAAAAAGGGTATTAATTAGTTAATAATGAATGTTAATTAATTATTACTCTAGTTTTGATAAGGAGAATGTTAGAAGGGTTTATTTGTAATTTTAAAATTTTATAGCGTGCTTCACTAAAATAGGTATTAATTAGTTAATAATGAATGTTAATTAGTTAATTAATTCTGACTCTAGTTTTGATACAGAGAACATTAGAAGGGTTTATTTGTGGGAATATTCCCATAAATTCCTATTTTTCCCCACACTCCTGACTATAAATTCTGATTTTCCACACTCAATTCCCATTTTTCTCCTCATCTCCACCAAATTTCTGTTGGGAAAATCCAGATTTTAAACCCCAAAAATCCTGGAATTGCCACTGACTCCGAGCTGGGAATATTCCCATAAATTCTGCTTTTCCCCACTATAAATTCTGATTTTCCACCTGTAATTCTGCTTTTTCCTCCTCATCCCCACCAAGTTTCTGTTGGGAAAATCCGGATTTTAAACCCCAAAAATTCGGATTTTAAACCCCAAAAATTCGGATTTTAAACCCCAAAAATTCGGATTTTAAACCCCGAAAATCCGGATTTTAAACCCCGAAAATTCGGATTTTAAACCCCAAAAATTCGGATTTTAACCCCAAAAATCCTGGAATCGCCGGTGACTCCGAACTGGGAATATTCCCCTAAATTCCTCCTTTTTTCCCCAAATTTCTAGGTCTCCAAAGCCTCCTCAGAGCTCATCCCAAATCCCTGAAAAACACGGATACAACAATATTCCTTTTAAATCTCAGTGCTATGTCATTTCCCCACACTCCTCCCTATAAATTCTGATTTTCCACACCCAATTCCCATTTTTCCTCCTCATCTCCACCAAGTTTCTGTTGGGAAAATCCAGATTTTAAACCCCAAAAATTCGGATTTTAACCCCAAAAATCCTGGAATTGCCACTGACTCTGAGCTGGGAATATTCCTATAAATTCCTGCTTTTCCCCACTATAAATTCTGATTTTCCACCTCCATTTCCCATTTTTCCTCCTCATCTCCACCAAGTTTCTGTTGGGAAAATCCAGATTTTAAACCCCAAAAATTCGGATTTTAAATCCCTAAAATTCGGATTTTAAACCCAAAAATCCTGGAATTGCCACTGACTCTGAACTGGGAATATTCCCATAAATTCCTGCTTTTCCCCACTATAAATTCTGATTTTCCACCTCATCTCCACAAAATTTCTGGGAGAAAATCCAGATTTTAAACCCCGAAAATCCGGATTTTAAACCCCAAAAATTCGGATTTTAAACCCCTAAAATCCAGATTTTAACCCCAAAAATCCTGGAATCGCCGGTGACTCCGAACTGGGAATATTCCCATAAATTCTGCTTTTCCCCACTATAAATTCTGATTTTCCACCTCCATTTCCCCTTTTTCCTCCTCATCTCCACAAAATTTCTGGGAGAAAATCCAGATTTTAAACCCCGAAAATTCGGATTTAAACCCCAAAAATCCTGGAATCGCCGGGGTTTGAATTTTGGGGTTTGAATATTCCTGAGCTGGGAATATTCCCATAAATTCTGCTTTTTTTTTCCCCCACACTCCTGACTATATAAAGTCTGATTTTCCACATCCAATTCCCATTTTTCTTCCTCATCTCCCCAAGATTTCTGTTGGGAAAATCCGGATTTTAAACCCCAAAAATCCTGGAATTGCCACTGACTCCGAGCTAGGAATATTCCCATAAATTCTGCTTTTCCCCACTATAAATTCTGATTTTCCACCTCATCTCCACAAAATTTCTGGGAGAAAATCCAGATTTTAAACCCCGAAAATCCGGATTTTAAACCCCAAAAATTCGGATTTTAAACCCCAAAAATTCGGATTTTAAACCCCTAAAATCCAGATTTTAACCCCAAAAATCCTGGAATCGCCGGTGACTCTGAGCTGGGAATATTCCCATAAATTCCTCCTTTTTTCCCCCAAATCTCCAGGTCTCCAAAGCCTCCTCGGAGCTCATCCCAAATCCCTGAAAAACACGGATACAACAATATTCCTTTTAAATCTCAGTGCTATGTCATTTCCCCACACTCCTCCCTATAAATTCTGATTTTCCACCTCCAATTCTGCTTTTTCCTCCTCATCTCCACCAAGTTTCTGTTGGGAAAATCCGGATTTTAAACCCCAAAAATCCTGGAATCGCTGGTGACTCCGCACTGGGAATATTCCCATAAATTCTGCTTTCCCCCACACTCCTGACTATATAAAGTCTGATTTTCCACACCCAATTCCATTTTTTCCTCCTCATCTCCACCAAGTTTCTGTTGGGAAAATCCAGATTTTAAACCCCAAAAATTCGGATTTAAAACCCCAAAATCCTGGAATTGCCACTGACTCCGAGCTAGGAATATTCCCATAAATTCCTGCTTTTCCCCACTATAAATTCTGATTTTCCACCTCCATTTCCCCATTTTCCTCCTCATCTCCACCAAGTTTCTGTTGGGAAAATCCGGATTTTAAACCCCGAAAATTCGGATTTTAAACCCCTAAAATCCAGATTTTAACCCCAAAAATCCTGGAATTGCCACTGACTCTGAACTGGGAATATTCCCATAAATTCCTGCTTTTCCCCACTATAAATTCTGATTTTTCACCTCATCTCCACCAAATTTCTGGGAGAAAATCCAGATTTTAAACCCCGAAAATCCGGATTTTAAACCCCGAAAATTCGGATTTTAAACCCCAAAAATTCGGATTTTAAACCCCTAAAATCCTGGAATCGCCGGTGACTCCGAACTGGGAATATTCCCATAAATTCCTCCTTTTTTCCCCAAATTTCCAGGTCTCCAAAGCCTCCTCAGAGCTCATCCCAAATCCCTGAAAAACACGGATACAACAATATTCCTTTTAAATCTCAGTGCTATGTCATTTCCCCACACTCCTCCCTATAAACTCTGATTTTCCACCTCCATTTCCCCTTTTTCCTCCTCATCTCCACAAAATTTCTGTTGGGAAAATCCAGATTTTAAACCCCAAAAATTCGGATTTTAACCCCAAAAATCCTGGAATTGCCACTGACTCCGAGCTAGGAATATTCCCATAAATTCTGCTTTTCCCCACTACAAATTCTGATTTTCCACCTCATCTCCACAAAATTTCTGGGAGAAAATCCAGATTTTAAACCCCGAAAATCCGGATTTTAAACCCCGAAAATTCGGATTTTAACCCCAAAAATCCTGGAATCGCCGGTGACTCCGAACTGGGAATATTCCCATAAATTCCTCCTTTTTTTCCCCAAATCTCCAGGTCTCCAAAGCCTCCTCGGAGCTGATGAATTACTGCGAGCAGCATGCCCGGAACGATCCTCTGCTGGTGGGAGTTCCCGCTTCGGAAAATCCCTTTAAAGACAAAAAACCCTGCACCATCCTATAGCTCCGGGGTAAAAATTCCTCTGCCTTCCAACAGAACTTAAAAATTCCTGAGGAAAAAAATCACAACAACAACAAAAACAACAAAAAAACCCCGAGAAAAACAAACAAAAAAATCCCCAAAAAATAATCCTGGAAAAATAAATTTGGGGTTTTTAGGGAAAGGAAAAAGGGAAGGAAATTATCGGGGTTTTTAAAAAATTGGGGATTTTTTAATTTATCCGGGGTGGTGGGAGGAGAGGAGGGGGAAAGGGGGGAATTTGGGTTGGGATATTTGGATTTGGGAAAGGGAGGAGGAGGAGGAGGAGGATTTGGGGGATCATTCCCAGTGGGATGTGAGAGCTGGACCTGGATCCCCTCAGAGTGGGAATTTCCTCTGGAGAAGGGATGAGGTGGGAGCGATTTTGTAGAAAATAAATACAAAAAAACCCCAAAATAAAAAAAAAAAAAAAATCCCAAAAATCCCAAAATTCAGCTGGAAAAATCCCAAAAATCCAGCTGGAAAAATCCAGCTGGAAAAATCCAAAAAAAATCCAGATGAAAAAATCCCAAAAAATTCAGCTGAAAAATCCCCAAAATCCAGATGAAAAAAATCCCAACAATCCAGCTGGAAAAATCCAAAAAGTCCAGCTGGAAAAATCCAAAAAATCCAGCCGAAAAAATCCCAAAATCCAGCTGGAAAAAATCCCAAAAATTCAGCTGGAAAGATCTCAAAAATCCAGGTGAAAAAATCCCAAAAATCCAGCTGGAAAAATCCCCAAATCCAGGTGAAAAAATCCCAAAATCCAGCTGGAAAAATCCCAAAAATCCAGCCGAAAAAATCCCAAAATCCAGCTGGAAAAAATCCCAAAAATTCAGCTGGAAAGATCTCAAAAATCCAGGTGAAAAAATCCCAAAAATCCAGCTGGAAAAATCCCAAAATACAGCTGGAAAAATCCCCAAATCCAGGTGAAAAAATCCCAAAATCCAGCTGGAAAAATCCCAAAAATCCAGCTGGAAAAATCAAAAAAATCCAGCTGGAAAAATCCCAAAATCCAGCTGGAAAAAATCCCAAAAATTCAGCTGGAAAGATCTCAAAAATCCAGGTGAAAAAATCCCAAAATCCAGCTGGAAAAATCCCAAAATACAGCTGGAAAAATCCCCAAATCCAGGTGAAAAAATTCCAAAATCCAGCTGGAAAAATCCCAAAAATCCAGCTGGAAAAATCAAAAAAATCCAGCTGGAAAAATCCCAAAATCCAGCTGGAAAAAATCCCAAAATCCAGGTGAAAAAATCCCAAAACTCCAGCGGAAAAAATCCCAAAATCCAGCTGGAAAAATCCCAAAAAATCCAGCTGGAAAAATCCCAAAAGCCAGGTGAAAAAATCCCAAAAAATCCAGCTGGAAAAAATCCCAAAAAATCCAGCTGGAAAAATCCCAAAATCCAGGTGAAAAAAATCAAAAAAATACATCTGGAAAAATCCCAAAATCCAGCTGGAAAAATCCCAAAAATCCATCTGGAAAAAAATCCCAAAATCCAGCTGGAAAAAATCCCAAAAAATCCAGCTGGAAAAATCCCAAAATCCAGGTGAAAAAATCCCAAAAATCCATCTGGAAAAATCAAAAAAATCCAGCTGGAAAAATCCCAAAAATTCAGCTGAAAAATCCCCAGAATCCAGCTGGAAAAAATCCCAAAAATTCAGCTGGAAAATCCCAAAATCCAGCTGGAAAAATCCCAAAAAATCCAGCTGGAAAAATCCCAAAATCCAGGTGAAAAAATAAAAAAAATACATCTGGAAAAATCCCCAAATCCAGCTGGAAAAAATCCCAAAAATCCAACTGGAAAAATCCCAAAATACAGCTGGAAAAATCCCCAAATCCAGCCGAAAAAAATCCCAAAAATTCAGCTGGAAAAATCCCCCAAAATCCAACTGGAAAAATCCAAAAAATCCAGCTGAAAAAATCCCAAAATCCAGCTGGAAAAAATCCCAAAATTCAGCTGGAAAAATCCCCCGGGATTGGCCAGAGCGAGGCCGGGGAGGCTTTTCCTGCATCCCTCGGAGAGACCCCGGGAGGAATTTTAGGGATGGGCGAGGCCGGGATTTTTGGGCTCTCCCCAAATTCCAGGAAGGAGATTCCTGGTGCATCCAGAATTTTTGGGAGAAAATCGATTTTTGGTGGAATTTCAACCCAAATCGGCCAATTTCCCTTTTCTATCCTGGGATTTTCCCGCTGAGCCCGGGGGCTCGGGAATGGCCCGGGAGGTTCAGGGCGGGTGGGGAGGGGCAGGGGAAGGGTCGGGTCTGATCCCATCCCTCGGGAATTTGGGAATTTGGGGATGGGATTGCACCGGGAGAGCTGCGGGATGAGCCGGGAAGGACAGAGGGACCCGGGGGATCCAGGGAAAAGAGGGAACAAGGAAAGGATCAGGGAAAGGGGAGCAGGAAAAAAAGGGAATCCAGGGAAAAGGGAATCCAGGGAAAAGGGGAACAAGGAAAGGGAAATCCAGGAAAAGGGGGAGCAGGGAAAGAGGAATCGGGAAAACGGGATCCAGGAAAAGGAAGAATCCAGGGAAAAAGGATCAAGGAAAGAGGGAACAGGGGAGCAGGGATAGGGGAGCAGGAAAAAGAAAAGGGAGATCCAGGAAAAGGGGGTTCCAGGGAAAGAGGAAGCAGGAAAAGGAGAGCAGGGAAAGGGGGATCCAGGGAAAGGGTCAGGAAAAGGGGGAACAGGGAAAGGGGAACCGGAAAAGGGAAGGAGGGAAGGGGGAACAGGAAAAGGGAGCAGGGAAAGGGGAGCAGGAAAAGGGAAGCAGGGAAAGGGAGAGCAGGGAAAAAGGGATCCAGGGAAAGGGTCAGGAAAAGGGGGAACAGGGAAAGGGGAACCGGAAAAGGGAAGGAGGGAAGGGGAACAGGAAAAGGGAGCAAGGAAGGAGGAAACAGGGGAGCAGGGAAAGGGGGATCCAAGAAAATGGAGTCCAGGGAAAGGGGGAGCGGGGAAAAAGGGATCCAGGGAAAGGGGTCAGGGAAAGAGGAAGCAGGAAAATGGGAGCAGGGAAAGGATCAGGAAAAGAGGGAACAAGGGAGCAGGGAAAGGGAGATCCAAGAAAATGGAGTCCAGGGGAAGGGGAGCAGGGAAAAAGGGATCAGGGAATGGGAGAGCAGGAAAAGGGGGATTGGGAAAAGGGGAGCAGGAAAAGGGGGAACAGGGAATGGGAGAGCAGGAAAAGGAGGAGTCCAGGGAAAAGGGATCAAGGAAAGAGGGAACAAGGGAACAGGAGAACAGGGAAAGGGGAGCAGGGAAAGGATCAGGAAAAGGGAGGTCCAGGGAAAGGGGAAGCAGGAAAAGGGGATCAGAAAAAGGGGAGCAGGGAAAGGATCAGGAAAAGGGAACAAGGGAGCAGGGAAAGGGAGATCCAAGAAAATGGAGTCCAGGGAAAGGGGAGCAGGAAAAGGGGAGCAGGGAAAGGATCAGGAAAAGAGAGAACAGGGGAGCAGGGAAAGGGAGATCCAAGAAAATGGAGTCCAGGGAAAGGGGAGCAGGGAAAGGGGAGCAGGGAAAGGATCAGGAAAAGAGAGAACAGGGGAGCAGGGAAAGGGAGATCCAAGAAAATGGAGTCCAGGGAAAGGGGAGCAGGGAAAGGGGAGCAGGGAAAGGATCAGGAAAAGAGAGAACAGGGGAGCAGGGAAAGGGAGATCCAAGAAAATGGAGTCCAGGGAAAGGGGAGCAGGGAAAAAGGGGGAACAGGAAAGGGGAATCCAGGGAAAGAGGAAGCAGGGAAAGGGGGATCCAGGAAAAGGGAATCTAGGGAAGGGGGTGCAGGGAAAGGGAGAACAGGAAAGAGGGAGCAGGAAAAGGGGAATCCAGGGAAAAGGGGAACAGGGAAAGGGGAAACAGGAAAAGGGAATCAGGAAAAGGGGAGCAGGAAAAGGGGAACAGGGAAAGGGGATCAGGAAAAGGGGAGCAGGAAAAGGGGAACAGGAAAGGGGATCAGGAAAGGGGATCAGGAAAAGGGGATCAGGAAAGGGGATCAGGAAAAGGGGATCAGGAAAAGGGGATCAGGAAAGGGGATCAGGAAAAGGGGATCAGAAAAAGGGGATCAGGAAAAGGGGATCAGGAAAAGGGGAACAGGAAAAGGGGATCAGGAAAAAGGGGAACAGGAAAGGGGATCAGGAAAAGGGGATCAGGAAAAGGGGAACAGGAAAAGGGGAACAGGAAAAGGGGAGCAGGAAAAGGGGAACAGGAAAGGGGGATGAGGAAAGGGGATCTGCAGACGCTTCCTTGGAGCCCTTGGAAGTCGCTGGGGTCGGGGGATGCTCGGGAGAGCTCCGGGAATTCCCAGGGAGTGGGAAGGGACAGATCCCGGGATTTGGGCTCAGTCCCCAGGGCCCATCGGTGTCCCCAGGGCCCATCCCGGCCCTCAGCAGCTCCCGGGAGTCATTCCCAGAATCCCAGAATCCGTGAGGCTGGAAAAGATTTCCCGGTTTATCCCATCCCAGAATTTTTGGGGGAGAGAAGGGATAAAACCAACCCGGCCACACCCGGTGTGAAACCCCGGGAGTTTCCCCGTTCCCCCAAAAGCTTTGGATTGGGAATTCAGGAATTGGGGGACACCGGGAGCCGCTCCAGAGGCGCTGGAATTCCCGGGGGGGCTGCGGGAATGTCGCTGTTCCTTCTTTTCACACAAAACCGGGAAAATCCCATTTTGAACACTAAAACCTGAGCGGCTTTTCCTGGGAAAGCTCCTGGAATTCCAGGGAATGTTCCCCCATCCCGCTGAGGGGGGAAAATGGGATCAGTTCCCAAACCTTTTCCTCCCTGTCCCTCTGCCCCAGCGGAGCCTTTTCTGGAGAGTTTGATCCCAAATAATCCCAAATAATCCCAAATCCCAAAAATCCCAAAAATCCCAAAAAATCCCAAATAATCCCAAATATCCCAAATATCCCAAATAATCCCAAATAATCCCAAATAATCCCAAAAATCCCCAAAATCCCCAAAATCCTCAAAATCCCAAATCCCAAAGATCCCAAATAATCCCAAATAATCCCAAATAATCCCAAATAATCCCAAATAATCCCAAATAATCCCAAATAATCCCAAATAATCCCAAATCCCGTCCAGCCCGGGGTTCCTCCTCCAGGAGGGAATTCCCTCTGTCCTTCCTCTCTCGGACAGTTCCAGCCTTATTTTTTCTACTCCAGATCCGATTCTTCCTCTGTGTTCGAGACCAGAGCTTGGTGCTATCCCGGAGCCGGGGCTGGAGCCGGGAATTCTTCCTCCTCCTCCTCCTCCTCCTCCTCCTCCTCCTCCTCCTCCTCCTCCTCCTCCTCCTCCTCCTCCTCCTCCTCCGATCCCGATCCCATCCCTGGAGGATCCCCCGGGATGTGAAAGGAGAAGGGAAAAGGGGATGGGAAAAGGGAAAAGGGTTGGGAAAAAGGGGTTGGGAGGAAAGGAAATAGCAGGGAAAAGTGAAAAGGAGCCGGGAGAAGGGACAGGGAGAAGGGAAAAGGGGATGGGGAAAAGGAAAAAGGGATGGGAGAAGGGAAAAAGGGATGAGAGAAGGGAAAAGGGGATGGGATAAAGGAAAAGGGGTTGAGAGAAGGGAAAAGGGGTTGGGAGAAGGGAAAAGGGGATGGGAAAAGAGAAAAAAAAGGGGTTAGGAAAAGGGAAAAGGAACCAGGAAAAGGGGCAGGGAAAGGGAAAAGGGGTTAGGATAAAGGAAAAGGAGATGGGAGAAGGGAAAAAAAGGGATTAGGAAAAGGGAAAAGGAGCCAGGAAAAGGGGCAGGGAAAAGGAACTGGGAAAGGGTCTGGGAAAGGGGAAAAGGGGTTAAGAAAAGGGAAAAGGGCCTGGGAAAAGGAGTTGGGAGAAGGGAAAAGGGTTGGGAAAAAGGGAAAAGGGGATGGGGGAAAAGGGGTTGGGAGAAAGGGAAATAGCAGGGAAAAGTGAAAAGGAGCCGGGAGAAGGGACAGGGAGAAGGGGAAAGAGGATGGGGAAAAGGGAAAAGGGATGGGAGAAGGGAAAAAGGGATGAGAGAAGGGAAAAGGGATGGAAAAGAGAAAAAAAAGGGGTTAGGAAAAGGGAAAAGGAGCCAGGAAAAGGGGCAGGGAAAAGGGAAAAGGGGTTAGGATAAAGGAAAAGGAGATGGGAGAAGGGGAAAAAAGGGATTAGGAAAAGGGAAAAGGAGCCAGGAAAAGGGGCAGGGAAAAGGGAAAAGGGGCAGGGAAAGGGGAAAAGGGGTTAGGAAAAGGGAAAAGGGCCTGGGAAAAGGAGTTGGGAGAAAAGAAAAGGAGCCAGGAGAAGGGGCAGGGAGCTGGGGGAAAAGGGGATGGGAGGAGGGAAAAGGAGCCAGGGAAAGAGGTTTGGAAAGGGGAAAAGGGGTTGGGAGAAAAGGAGCCGGGAAATGGGGTTGGGAAAAGGGAAAAGGAGCCGGGAGAAGGGACAGGGAGAAGGAGCTGGGAAAAGGAAAAAGGGGCAGGAAAAAGGGAAAAGGGGCTGGGAAAAGGGGCAGGAAAAAAGGAAAATGAACTGGGAAAAGGGGCTGAGAAAAGGGAAAAAGGGCCTGGGAAAAGGGGCAGGAAAAAGGGAAAAGGAACTGGGAAAAGGGGCCGGGAAAAAGGAGCTGGGAAAAGGGGTTGGGAGAAGGGAAAAGGGGCTGGGAAAAGGAACAGGGAAAAGGGAAAAGGGGATGGGGGAAAGGGAAGTAGCAGGGAAAAGTGAAAAGGAGCCGGGAGAAGGGACAGGGAGAAGGAGCTGGGAAAAGGGGCAGGAAAAAGGGAAAAGGGATGGGGGAAGGGGCAGGAAAAAAGGAAAATGAACTGGGAAAAGGGGCTGAGAAAAGGGAAAAAGGGCCTGGGAAAAGGAGTTGGGAGAAGGGAAAATGAGACAGGAAAAGGGGGCAGGAAAAAGGGAAAAGGAACTGGGAAAAGGGGATGGGAAAAGGGATTAGGAAAAGGGAAAAGGAGCCTGGAAAAGAGGCAAGAAAAAGGGAAAAGGAACTGGGAAAAGGGAAAAAGGAGCTGGGAAAAGGGGTTGGGGGAAGGGAAAAGGAGCCGGGAAAAGGGAAAAAAAGGCAGGAAAAGGGGTTGGGAGAAAGGAAAAGGGGCAGGGAAAAGGAACAGGGAAAAGGGAAAAGGAACAGGGAAAAGGGAAAAGGGAAAAGGGAAAAGGAACAGGGAAAAGGGAAAAGGAACAGGGAAAAGGAACAGGGAAAAGGGAAAAGGAACAGGGAAAAGGAAAAGGGAAAAGTCCGTGGAGCGTCTCCCATGGGGGATTTGGTTTTGGTGGGAAAAAACAAAAAAAATTCCTTAATTTTGATTTTTTTTTTAATTTTCCCCCCCTTTTTGTTTTTATTTTTCCCCTGGAATTTTCTCCTGGTCCCAGTAAATCCCTGCTCATCCCGTGGGTGTTTGGTAGGGCAGAAATAGAAGTGGCAGAGCCTTCCCCAGCAGTCGCTTGTACTTTGTTCCCTGTGAGTTTGCAAAATAAATTCATTTTAAAAAGGAGAAAAAGAGAGAGAGGAAAAAAAGGGAAAAAAAGAGGGAAAAAAAGGGGGAAAAAAAGAGGGAAAAAAGGAGAAAAATAAAAGGAGGGAAAAAAAGAGGAAAGAAAAAAAGGAGGGGAAAAACAAAAGGAGGAAAAAAAAGGAGGAAAAAAAGGAGGGGAAAAAAACCAGGAAAAAAAAGGAGGGAAAAACAAAAGGAGGGGAAAAAAAGGAGAAAAAATAAAAGGAGGAAAAAAGGGGGAAAAAGGAGAAAAAAGGAATAAAAAAGGAGGGGAAAAAACCACAAAAAAAAGGAGGGGAAAAAAAAGGAGGAAAAATAAAAAGAGGAAAAAAAGGAGGGAAAAAAGAGGAAAGGAAAAAAAGGAGGGAAAAAACCACAAAAAATAAAAGGAGAAAAAAAAAGGAGGAAAAAAAAGGAGGAAAAAAAAAGGAGGGAAAAAAACCACACACAAAAAAAACATAAAATAGGGGGGGAAAAAGGAGGGGAAAAAAAGGAGGGGGAAAAAAAACACAAAGAAAAAAAAGGGGAAAAAAAGGAGGGAAAAAAAAGGGGGAAAAAAAAGAGGGAAAAAAGGAGAAAAATAAAAGGAGGGAAAAAAAGAGGAAAGAAAAAAAGGAGGGGAAAAAAAAGGAGGGAAAAAAAGGAGGAAAAAAAGGAGGGGAAAAAAAGGAGGAAAAAAAAAGGAGGAAAAAAGGAGGGGAAAAAAACCAGGAAAAAAAAAGGAGGGAAAAACAAAAGGAGGGAAAAAAAAGGAGAAAAAATAAAAGGAGAAAAAAGGGGGAAAAAAGGAGAAAAAAGAATAAAAAAGGAGGGAAAAAACCACAAAAAAAAAAGGAGGGGAAAAAAATGAGAAAAAATAAAAAGAGGAAAAAAAAGGAGGGAAAAAACCACAAAAAATAAAAGGAGAAAAAAAAAAGGTGGAAAAAAAAAGGAGGGAAAAAAACCACACACAAAAAACCCCATAAAATAGGGGGGAAAAAAAGGAGGGGAAAAAAAAAGGAAAGAAAAAAGGAGGGGAAAAAAGGAGGGAAAAAAAGGAGAAAAAAAAAGGAGGGGAAAAAAAGGAGGGGGAAAAACCCACAAAAAATAAAAAAGGAGGGGGAAAAAAAGGAGGAAAAAATAAAGGAGGGGAAAAAAAGGAGGGAAAAATAAAAGGGAAAAAAAAAGGAGGGAAAAAAAAGGAGAGAAAAAAGGAGAAAAAGAAAAGGAGAAAAAAGAAAAGGAGGGGAAAAAGGAGGAAAGAAAAAAGGGAGGAAAGAAAAAAGGGAGGGGAAAAAAAGGAGAAAAAATAAAAGGAGAAAAAATAAAAGGAGGAAAAAAAAGGAGAAGGGAAAAAAAGGAGGGGAAAAAAAGAGGAAAAAAAAGAGGGAAAAAAATAAAAGGAGAAAAAAAAGAGGAAAAAAAAGGAAAAAAGGAGGGAAAAAAAAAGGAAAAAAGGAGGAAAAAAAAAAGGAGGAATAAAAAAAGGAGAGGAAAAAAACACAAAAAAAGACTTTAAAAAGATTTTTCAGGAATTTTATTTTGGGATTTAAGTGCAGGCCCAGAACTGCCCGGGCTTTCCTGATGGGCTGTGCTGAAACAGGGCCAAAAATGTGGGAATAAAAATGGAAATGTGGGAATAAAAATGGAAATGTGGGAATAAAAATGGAAATGTGGGAATAAAAATGGAAATGTGGGAATTAAAAATGGAAATGTGGGAATAAAACATGGAAATGTGGGAATAAAAATGGAAATGTGGGAATAAAGGGAATAAAATATAATAGAAATCTGGGAATTAAAGGGAATTTAAAAATTGAAATTTGGGAATTAAAGGGAATAAAAAAATAGAAATGTGGGAATAAAAGGGAATAAAAAAATAAAATTTGGGAATAAAAGGGAATAAAAAAATAGAAATCTGGGAATAAAAAAATGGAAATGTGGGAATAAAAAGGGAATTAAAAAATTGAAATCTGGGAATAAAAATGAATAAAAAATTGAAATCTGGGAATAAAGGGGAATAAAAAATAGAAATGTGGGAATAAAAGGGAATAAAAAAATAAAATTTGGGAATAAAAGGGAATTAAAAAATAGAAATGTGGGAACTAAAGGGAATAAAAAATAATAGAAATGTGGGAATAAAAAATGGAAATGTGGGAATAAAAAGGGAATTAAAAATTGAAATCTGGGAATAAAGGGGAATAAAAAATAGAAATGTGGGAATAAAAAATAGAAATGTGGGAATAAAAGGGAATAAAAAATAAAATTTGGGAATAAAAGGGAATTAAAAAATAGAAATGTGGGAATAAAAGGGAATAAAAAATTGAAATGTGGGAATAAAAGGGAATTAAAAATTGAAATTTGGGAATTAAAAAAATAAAAATCTGGGCATAAAAGGGAATAAAAAAATAATAGAAATGTGGGAATTAAAGGGAATGAAAAAAATGGGGAATAAAAGGGAATAAAAAATAAAAAATCTGGGAATTAAAGGGAATTAAAAATTGAAATTTGGGAATTAAAGGGCCGGGAAATTTGGCCCCAATCCCAATTTTCCTCCTTCCCCTCCCTGTCCCGGGGACACCCCGGAGCCTCCCAAATTCCTCCTCCTTTTTTTAATATTTTATTTTAATTTTTTCCCCTAAAATCCTTCAAACCCCGATTTTATTTCACAAAATCCCAAGAATTCATCCTTGGAGCTCCTCGTTTTCTCCTTCTCTCTGGTCTGTCGTAATTCAAACCATCATTAATTAATTATTATTATTATTATTATTAATTATTATTAATTATTACAATTCTGATTTGCCAAATCTCGTTGCCAAACGCCAATTCTGGAATTTTTTTTTTCCAACCTGTCCTTAGGAATTGGTCACTGTCTGTGCCATAGAACGATCACTTATTAATTATTAATAATAGTTATTATTAATTATTACAATTCTAATTTGCCAAATCTCGTTGCCAAACACCGATCCAGGTTTTTTTCCAGCCTTTCCTTAGGAATTGGTCGCTGTCTGTGCCACAGAACGATCATTTATTAATTATTAATTATTAATTATTAATTATTAATTATTAATTATTATCATTCTTATTTGCCAAATTTTGTTGCCAAACGCCAATTTTGGGGTTTTTTCCCAATCTTTCCTTAGGAATTGGTCACTGTCTGTGCCACAGAACAATCAGTTATTAATTATTATTATTAATTAATTAATTATTACAATTCTGATTCGCCAAATCTCGTTGCCAAACGCCAATTTTGGGGTTTTTCCCCAATCTTTCCTTAGGAATTGGTCGCTGTCTGTGCCATAGAACGATCATTAATTAATTATTATTAATTATTAATACTAATTATCATTAATTATTACAATTCTAATTTGCCAAATCTCGTTGCCAAACACCAATCCAGGTTTTTTTCCAGCCTTTCCTTAGGAATTGGTCGCTCTCTGTGCCATAGAACAATCAGTTATTAATTATTATTATTATTAATAATAATTAATTATTACAATTCTGATTTGCCAAACGCCAATCCAGGTTTTTTTCCCAGCCTTTCCTTAGGAATTGGTCGCTGTCTGTGCCACAGAACGATCATTTATTAGTTATTATTAATTATTAATTATTAATATTAATTATTATTAATTATTATCACTCTGATTTGCCAAACGCCAATTCTGGGATTTTTTCCAGCCTTTCCTTAGGAATTGGTCGCTCTCTGTGTCATAAAACGATCATTTATTAATTATTATTATAATTATTAATTAATTATTAATTATTATCATTCTTATTTGCCAAATCTCGTTGCCAAACACCAATTTGATTTTTTTTCCAGCGTTTCCTTAGGAATTGGTCGCTCTCTGTGCCATAGAACGATCATTAATTAATTATTAATATTAATTATTAATTAATTATTACAATTCTGATTTGCCAAACGCCAATCCCGGTTTTTTCCCAGCCTTTCCTTAGGAATTGGTCGCTCTCTGTGCCGTAGGTTCCTCACCCGTCTGCAATTCCCGGTTTTTTGGGGTTTTTCCCGGTTTTGTTGATTTTTCCCCCATTTCTGGTGTGCCCCAAGCCCCTCCCCCCGTCTCGGATATTCCCTGGAATTTTTCGTTGTTCCCCATGGATGGAAAACAAAATAAAATCCCAGGATCACTTTGCATTGGGCCACGGTTCCTGTTCCTGCCTGCGCGGGGGATCGGGAATTCCGGATCCCTGGGATGGGAAACCCGGGAATTCCGGATCCCTGGGATGGGAACCTCGGGAATTCCGGATCCCTGGGATGGGAAACCCGGGAATTCCGGATCCCTGGGAGGGGAACCTCGGGAATTCCGGATCCCTGGGATGGGAAACCCGGGAATTCCGGATCCCTGGGATGGGAACCTCGGGAATTCCGGATCCCATTTTATCCCACCCTCAGGAATCCCAGATCCTCTGGGATGGGAACCTCGGGAATTCCGGATCCCTGGGATGGGAACGCTTGGGAATCCTGGATCCCATTTTATCCCACCCTCAGGAATTCCGGATCGTCCGGGATGGGAACCCCGGGAATTCCGGATCCCTGGGATGGGAACCTCGGGAATTCCGGATCCTCCGAGATGGGAACCTCGGGAATCCCGGATCCCTGGGATGGGAAACCTTGGGAATTCCGGATCCTCCGAGATGGGAACCTCGGGAATTCAGGATCCTCCGGGATGGGAACCTCGGGAATTCCGGATCTTCTGGGATGGGAACCTCGGGAATTCCGGATCCTCTGGGATGGGAACCTCGGGAATTCCTGATTCCCTTTGATCCCAACATTGGGAATCTCTGATCCCCTTTGATACCAACATTGGGAATTCCAGATCCTCCGTGTTGGGAAACCTCGGGAATCTCTGATCCTCTTTGATCCCACCCTCAGGAATTCCTGATCCCCTTAGATCCCACTCTCGGGAATCCTGGATCCCCTTTGATCCCACCCTCAGGAATCCTTCCAAGGATTCCCTTTTCCCACCCTTGGGAGCTGCTCTGACCCCCCTGGATCTCCCCTGGATGTTCGGGTGGGATTGGGAATTCCAGATCCTCTGGGATGGGAACACCTCGGGAATCCCGGATCCCCTTTGATCCCAACATTGGGAATCCTGGATCCCCTTTGATCCCACCCTCAGGAATCTTTCCAAGGATTCCCTTTTCCCACCTCAGGAGCTGCTCTGACCCCCCTGGATCTCTCCTGGATGTTCGGGTGGGATCGGGAATTCCAGATCCCCCAGGATCCCTCTGGGATTGAGGATTCTTTGGGATCAAGGATTCCCTGGGAATGAGGATTCTTTGGGATCGAGGATTCTTTGGGACTGAGGGGCGGGGCCGGAGCCCCTAGGAATGAGAATTCTCTGGGATTTTGGCCCATCAAGGATTGAAACCCCTTGGGAATCCTCCGGATCTCAGGGATTCCCTCGGGAGCTGCTCTGACCCCTCTGGATCTCTCCTGGATGTTCGGGTGGGATCGGGAATTCCGGATGCTCTGGGATCCCTCTGGGATTCTCTGGGATCGAGGATTCTCTGGGATTTTGGCCCCTCAAGGACTGAGAATCCCCCGGATCTCAGGGATTCCCTTTTCCCACCCCTGTTCTCCCCATCCCTGGTGCCTCCTCCACGGGATCCCTTGGGAATCTCCATTTTCCCGGGAATTTCCTTTTCCCTGGAATCTCCATTTTCCCGGGAATCTCTAAACCCAAACCCAGCTCTGCCATTCCTTCTTTTTTTTCCGGAAAAAAAGACCCCGGCCTATTCCATCTTCCCGGCACCTCCGGGATCGCATTCCTGGAAAACCAGCGGGATCCAGGCCGGGATCGAACCTTGGAACGGCGCTGCCAAAAAAAATCCGAATTTTTGGGGATTTTTTTGCCCAAAACGCCGCTGGGAAGGGCGGGGGATGGGCAGGGACACAAAGGGGGGGTGGCAGCAGATCCGAGTGCCCCAAAATCCCAAAGCGCCCCGAGTTATTCCCGATAAAACTCCGGGAATGCCGGAGGTGGCGGCGACAGCGACAGCGGCCGGGTGGCCCCGGGCTGGCAGCGGCTCAAACACCGCGCCCAGCCCGGCCGGGTTATTTTTAGCCCGCCCTGCCCTAATTAACGCCCTCATTAACTCCCTCATTAACGCCCTGCCCTGGGCACAGCGCCCGGTGGCGCAGGGACAGCCCCGGGTCCCTTGGGTGCCACCGCGGCGGGGACAGCGGCGAGGTCACCCCACCCCCTCCTAGCACCGGTTTTGGGGACCCCCCCCGTGACCGCGGGGACTCCGGGGGTGACACGGGGGTGACACGGGGGTGACACGGGGACACCCGTGACGCAACGGGGCCACCGGAGCGGTGGTGACATCACGGGGACAGCGCGGGGGCACCGCGGTGACATCACGGGGACATCACGGGGACATCGCTGTGGGTGTCTCAGTTCCGTGCCTCAGTTTCCCCCTGGTTGCGGAGTTTGGGGGGGGTCAGGATGGGTCGGGGGGGGTTGGGATGGGCGGTGTCCCCCCCCGTCCTTGTCCCCGGTGTCGCCGCCAGGGCGGAGCGCGGGGCTGGAGCCGCCGGAGCCGCCGGAGCCGCCCGGGCCAGACTCGTAAATCGGCGGCTCCGGCCCCGCCCCGGCTGCGGCCGCCCCAGAGCCGGGACGGGGCTCGGTGCCCGCCCCCCCCGCGAGCACAAATTCCCCCATTGTCACCCCCCGGGGACCTCCCAACCCCCCTTGTCACCCCGGGACCCCCCACCCACCCCGAGGCCAACCCCCCCCCATTGTCACCCCCACCCCGAGCCCAACCCCCCCCATTGTCATCCCCTCCAGTCCAACCCCCCCCCTTGTCACCCCTCCGGGACCCCCCACCCGCCTGGGACCTCCCATCGCCCCCTGTCACTCCTCCGGGGACCCCCGACCACCCCGAGCCCAAAATTCCCCCCTTGTCACCCCCCCGGAATCCTTCAGCCCCCCCCTTGTCACCTCCCCGGGACCCCCCACCCCCCCTTGTCACCCCCCTCCGGGATCCCCCACAGACCCCGAGCCCAAATTCCCCCCTTGTCACCCCCCCAAACCCCCCCCTTGTCACCCCCCCGGGACCCCCCTTGTCACCCCCCTGGGATCCCTCAATCCCCCCGTTGTCACCCCCCCCCAATGTCGGTGTCCCCCCCTCGGGCACCCCCGGGTGACATCGGCGCCCCCCGTGTCAGCCCAGCACCCACCCTGACCCCCCGGTTAATTACCTAATTATCACCCGGGGGTTAATTAGCCCGCGGTGTCCATGAAGGGGGGGTCACGGTGGTGATGGGGGGGGGGTCTCCCCTGGACCCCCATTCCCAATCCGGGACCCCGATTCCCACCCCCGGACCCCCATTCCCACCCCCGGACCCCCATTCCCATCCCGGACCCCCATTCCCACCCCCGGACCCCCATTCCCATCCCGGACCCCCATTCCCACCCCCGGACCCCCATTCCCATCCCGGACCCCCATTCCCAATGCCGGACCCCCATTCCAATCCCGGACCCCCATTCCCACCCCGGACCCCCATTCCAATCCCGACCCCCATTCCCACCCCCGGACCCCCATTCCCATCCCGGACCCCCATTCCCAATGCCGGACCCCCATTCCCATCCCGGACCCCCATTCCCACCCCTGGACACCCATTCCCAATCCCGGACCCCCATTCCCATCCCGGACCCCCATTCCCACCCCGCACCCCAGGGGTTGGGGTCCCACTGTCCCCCCTCTTGCCGGGGGAACTTTGGGGTCCATGGGGGTTCTTGGCTCTGGGGGTGCCCCAGTTGCCATTTGGGGGTCCCAACGTCCATGGGGGGGTCTTTGGGGGTTCCTGCACCTTTAGGGTGCCCCAGTTGCTGTTTGGGGGTCCCAATGTCCATGGGGGGGGGGGTCTTTGAGGGGTTCCTGGGCCCCGGGGTGTCTCAGCTGCATTTTGGGGGTCTCTGTGTCCATGGGGGTCTCCGGGGTGGGTCTGAGGGTTCCTGAGCCCCTGGGTGCCGTTTTGGGGGTCCCAATGTCCGGGGGGGAAGGGTCTTTGGGGGGTTCCTGTGCCCTTAGGGTGCCCCAGCTGCACTTTGGGGGACACAGGGACACCGCGGTGGGCGGCACGAGCGTGACCCCACCCCGGGGTGGGGGGCTGCACTCGGGGCTGCTCCGGGGGCGTCCGGGGGGAGCGAGGGGAGGATTTGGGGGGGCTCAGGGAGGATTTGGGAGGGATTTTGGGGTGTCTGGGGGCGCTGCCACCCCTCCCCGCCCGTGACTCAGCCGGGGCTGACGCAGCGGTCACACGAGCGGTGACAGCGGCGACAGGAACGGCCCCGTGACCCCCGCGCCGCCTCAGCCCGGGCAGCCCCGGCCGCCCCCGCGCCCTTTCCCTTGGGGGGGGGGCCCGGGAGCGCCGCGACCCCACCCGAGCTGAGACCGGGTCAGGCGGGGGTCCCGGGGTCACCCCCAGGGCGTTGTCACCCCCTGGGACCGCCGGGACACTGCGGGGGTGGCGCTGGTGGCCTCAGTTCCCCCCGCCACCCAAAGGAGGGCACAGGTCACGTCCCCGAGGCACGCGACACTCCGGGACGGCCACCGTGTCCCCAAGGCGGGGCTGGCCGCTCGTTGTGTCCCTGCCCAGCCGGACACGATGTCCCCAAACCGGCCGGGCTCGTCCTGGCTCCCGGGGCCACCTCAGGTGACGCCGCGCGGGTCACACGGGGCAGGGACAGCTCCGTGTCCCCTCCCCCCCCGCGCCGGTTCCGCCTCCGGGAAGGATCCGGGGGAGCCCCCGGTGCCCGCAAAGGGGGAACCCCAACCCCGACACCCCTGGCCCCACTTTCCCCGCTGTCCCCGTCCCCAAGCCCGGCCACCCCCGCGGGGACCGAGGGAATTCCCTGCCCGCGGCCGGGGGCGGGGATGGGGGCGCGGGGACTCCCCGGGGTCCCCCCCGGGCCCGGTTCCCACGGATCCCGCGGGGGTGGGGGAAGCTCCGGCCCCGGGGGCCGGGGGGCCGTGCCTCAGTTTCCCACGGAGCTCAGTTCCCCCCGTGGGTGTTTTTATTTTCCTTGGAAAAACCCTTTTTGAGACAAGGGTGGGGTTGGAATTTCTCCAGAGAGGCCACACACGGCTGGGAACCCCCCCGGCCACATAAAAGGGCCCCCCCTGAGCGTTTGGGGGTGAAACCCACCTCAAACCCACCCCAAAATCACCCCAAACCCACCCCAAACCCACCCAAAATCCACCCCAAAACCCACCCCAAACTCACCCTAAAAACCACCCCAGAGCCACCCCAAAAACCATCCCAAAGCCCATCCCAAAACCCACCCAAAACCGCCCCAAACCCACCCGGGAGGCGCCGCTGCCGCTCCCGGCTCCCTCGGGAAGGGCTCCAGCCGAGCGGAGGGAAGAGCAAACACCACTCACGTCAGACATTTTATTGCAAATAAATTGAACTCCTCGCTCGGTAGAAGAATAAAACTCTGGAAAAGGTTCAGCTCAAGGGTGTCCGAGTGCAACAGCAGCACCCCGGGGTGGGGTGCAGGTCCATCCGTGCGGATGTGGAGAACTCGTTGGAAAAAAAAAAGCAGTTTTTGCAACAATAACAAAAATAATAAAAATTAAAAATCTCCAGCCTCTCTTGCAGTCCTGCCAAAAAATCTCGCGACAAAAAAATGTCCAAATTCCGGGGTCACCCCCCACGCTCCACAGCGCCCGCTCGGGCTCCCCAGCTCCGGTTCACGGTCCGGTCACGGCTCCTCGGCCGGCGGCTCCGGCCAGTGTCCATCTGAGCCCGGCCAGTGTCCATCCGAGCCTGGCCAGTGTCCATCGGGCTCCGGCCAGTGTCCATCTGAGCCCGGCCAGTGTCCATCTGAGCCCGGCCAGTGTCCATCCGAGCCCGGCCAGTGTCCATCCGAGCTCCGGCCAGTGTCCATCCGAGCTCCGGCCAGTGTCCATCCGGGCTCTGGCCAGTGTCCATCTGAGCCCGGCCAGTGTCCATTCGAGCTCCGGCCAGTGTCCATTCGAGCTCCGGCCAGTGTCCATCTGAGCCCGGCCAGTCTGAGCCCGGCCAGTGTCCATTCGAGCTCCGGCCAGTGTCCATTCGAGCTCCGGCCAGTGTCCATCCCGGCTCCAGCCAGTCCGAGCCCGGCCAGTGTCCATTCGAGCTCCGGCCAGTGTCCATCCCGGCTCCGGCCAGTGTCCATCCGAGCCCGGCCCGGCTCCCTCCATTCCCACCGCAGCGGCCGCGCTCCCCCTTCCTCCTCTCCGGTTCAAAAGAAAAATAAAATCGGTTCTTGGGGATTGTGGGTTGGATCTGGCTGTTTTCTCCTCTTTGTTGGGTTGGTTTTTTTTGTTTTTTCCTGCTGTTTTTTGTTGGTTTTTTTTTTAAAAAAGGTTTCAAATCCTTCAAAGTCCAGTCCGGGCTCAGCGCTCCTGCAGGCACACGTAGGGCACCCACTGGTTCCTGTCGCGACTCTCGGCGCAGTAATTCGCCACCTCCGCCAAGCCTTGACTCTTCCAGGCGTCCGTGTGGGGTTCTGGAGGAGCAGGAGCACCGCGTTAGTGCCACCGATGTCGCGACACGTGTCCCCAAACCGCCCCGTCACCCTCCCCGGCCCCCGGGGAGTCACGGGGCCGAACTCCCCCGCTCACCGTGACCAGCAGGCAGTGCAGGTCCCGGGCTCGGAGCCCGGTTCGGGCTCGCCCAGGATGGCGGCGAGGCGCTGCATGCCCGACACGCGCAGGATGTGGATGTCGTTGTCGCAACAGAACGCCTGGATCAGCGTGAAGTGGATCTGCAGGGCGATGTCACCTTCGTCCTCCTCGTCGGTGGCCAACACGCACAGCACGACGCTGTCCGGGTCCCTGCGGGGGCGCGGTGGGTCAGGGTGACCGGGACACTTCGGGGTGCTGGAGCCCCCTCCCGCAGTGTCACCCACCCCCCGTGTCACCTCCCTGTCGCGATAAGAACGGGCGACAGACCCCCCAAAATTCTGCCTGTCACCCCCATGTAAAACCTGCCATGAGCCAGCCCTGCGCGAAATAAACCCCCCTGTCAGACCCCCCCGACAGAGCCCTATCGCGATATACTCACACATTCATGAGCTTGGCCGATTCGTAGACCCCCACGGTGAGCCGGTCCTGCCGCTGCGCCGCCACCAGCACCCGCTCCACCGCCTCGCTCACCGCCTGCATCCTACCGGGAGCAACGACAGAGCCGGTGAGCGGCGCCGGCGACAATCGCGGACCCCCCCGGCGGAACGCCCCGAGCCGCCCCGGCACTTACTTGCTGCTATCGCAAGGCACCAGCTCCTCCAGGGTCATGGTGCAATTGTAATCCTCAGGAGAAGAAGGCAAATTCCAAGAGCAATAATCCTGAGCGCGGCTATCGCGGGGGTATCGCGGAGATATCACGGCGCTATCGCGATCCCCGCTCCCGTTCCGCTCCTGCCGCCGCTCCAGCGCGCGATCGCTCTGAGGCCTCACCGCGCCCTGCGCTGCCTTTTATAGCCTCCTCCGAGGGGCGGGGCCTCGCGCGGCGCCCCCGCCTCTCCTATTGGCTGACCCAAGCTGAGACTCCCACGGGCGCGGCGCTGATTGGACGCCGCCGGCGTGGCCCACGTGGGGTGAAACGCGGGGGGGGGAATGGCGCGGGGAAATCCCCGCCCTGAAACTGCGGCCCCCCGCGCCGGGCGGGAGCGGCGGGGCGGCGGCACCGGGGGGGAACGGGGGGGAACGGGGGGGCTGGGGGTCGGGGTCGGGCCGTGGGACCGGGGCTGCACCCGGGGTCGGTTCGTGCAGCGGGGGCTGATCTGTGGACCGGGGTCGCTCCGGGGTCGCTCCGGGGGTCGTTTGGTGCACCGGAGGCTGATCTGTGGGACCGGGGGTTGCACCGGGGGTCGCTCCGGGGGTCGCTCCGGGGGTCGTTTGGTGCACCGGAGGCTGATCTGTGGGACCGGGGGTTGCCGGGGGTCGGCCGGTGCACCGGGGAGTCACTCCGTGCACCGGAGCTCGCTCCGGGAGTTGTTTCCTCTACTGGGGGCTGCACGGGGGGTCGGTTCTTGCAGCGGGGGCTGCACCAGGGGTCGTTCCGGGGTCGGTCGGTGCACCGGGGGCTAATCTG
Source organism: Acrocephalus arundinaceus (assembly GCA_021534815.1). Classification (NCBI taxonomy): domain Eukaryota; kingdom Metazoa; phylum Chordata; class Aves; order Passeriformes; family Sylviidae; genus Acrocephalus; species Acrocephalus arundinaceus. The sequence continues at coordinate 116,880 of JAJEOU010002309.1, forward strand.
TGGCACCGGGGCTGCACCGGGGGTCGGTCGGTGCACCGGGGGTCGCTCCGGGAGTTGTTTCTTGCATTGGGGGCTGCACCGGGGGGGGTCGTTTGGTGCACCGGGGGCTGATCTGTGGAACTGGGGGTTGCACCGGGGGTCGTTCCGTGCACCGGGGGTCGTTTCTTGTATGGGAGCTGCACCGGGGGTGGCTCCGGGGGTCGATCGGTGCTCCGGGAGTTGTTTCCTCTACTGGGGGCTGCACCGGGGGGGTCGGTTCGTGCAGCAGGGGCTGCACCAGGGGTCGTTCCGGGGGTCGGTCGGTGCACCGGGGGCTAATCTGTGGCACCGGGGGCTGCACCGGGGGTCGTTCCGTGCACCGGGGGTCGCTCCGGGAGTTGTTTCTTGCATTGGGGGCTGCACCGGGGGGGGTCGTTTGGTGCAGCGGGGGCTGATCTGCGGGACCGGGGGCTGCACCGGGGTCGCTCCGTGCACTGGGGGTCGCTCCGGGGGTCGCTCCGTGGCACCGGGGTTCGCTCCGAGGTCGGTTCTTGCACCGGGGGTCGGTCCCTGGGACCGGGGACTTCTCCAGGGGCCGGTTCGTGCACCGCGGGCTGCACAGCGGGGGTCGGCCCGTGGGGCCGGAGCTGCACCGGGGGTCGGGGGCTGCACCGGGGGGTTTGTCCGTGCACCGGGGGCTGTACCGGGGGGTCGGTCCGTGCACCGGGGGCTGCACAGGGGGGTCGGTCGTGCACCGGGGCTGTACCGGGGGTCGGTCCGTGCACCGGGGGCTGCACAGGGGGGTCGGTCCGTGCACCGGGGCTGTACCGGGGGTCGGTCCGTGCACCAGAAGCTCCTCCCGGGGTCGGTCCGGGTAGGGGCTGCACCGGGGCTCTGTGCGTAGACCGGGGCTGCACCGGGGCTGTACCGGGGGGGTCTGTCCGTGCACCGGGGCTGTACCGGGGGTCGGTCCGTGCACCGGGGGCTGCCCAGCGGGGTCTCCCCGTGGCTCGGGGGCGGCAGCGCGGATCGGTTCGTGGGCCGCGGGACGCTCGGTACACCGGGGGCTGCACCGAGGCTCTGCCGGTGGAGCGGGGGCTGCACCGGGGGGGGCGGCAATTCACGCACCGGGGGCGGGGGCGGCTCCGTCCGTGAGCCGGGACCGCAGCCGGGGGCGGGCGGGGCCGGTACGCTCAGAGCCGGGGGGAAACGGGGACACGCGGGGAGCTCCGAGCGGCGGGCGGGCGGCGGCCGCCACCTGCCGGGGACACGGGCAGAGCCTGCCGGGGACACGGGCCAGGCCCGGGCTTGTCCCGGACTTGGCACCCCGGGCTCCCCGCAGCTGCAGGGCCGGACCGGTGCGTGAATCCCCGGGGCCGTGGGTTCGCCGTGCCTCAGTTTCCCTCCCGCGCGTCCTCCCGAGCCGTACTTCGCACGCTGCCAGCCGCCCTCGGCGGTGCTGCCGCTTTGTCCCCTCTGTCCCCCCGTGTACCCCGGTGTCCCCCCTTGTCCCATCGTGTCCCCCCGTGTCCCCCCGTGTCCCCCCGTGTCCCCCCGTGTCCCCCGTGTCCGAGCACGGCCCCGGCTCACGGCAGCCACGGCCGCGCTCCCGCTCTGACCCCTCCGGGCCAGCAGGCGGCGCTGTCACCGCCCCTCGTGCCGCAAAGCCTCATGGGAAGTGTAGTCCTGGAGTGCCCCGCCCTCCCCGCGCCATTAAGCGAGGACTGCGTTACCCAGAAGGCTTCGCGCCCATTGGGTGGGCGGAGCCTCGGTGTGTGGGCGGGGCCGCGTGCGGAACGGGCACCGGGACCGGCACCGGGACCGGGCTGGGGCTGGGCTGGGCGGTCACCAAACCGGCACCGACCCGGGCTGGGGAAACCGAACCGGGACCAGACCGAGTGGGGACAGCCGAGATTGATCTGGAGCAGGATCAAGGACCACCGGACCCGGTCTAGAAGCCAACAGACCGGGACCGGACTGGGCTGGGACCGGGCGGGGTTAACCGGGTCTGAGCTGCACCGGGACCCCGAGCGACCGGCCCAGAGCTGGGAGCGACGGGAGCGTTTGTCCCAAACCGGGACCGGACCGGTACCGAGGGGTTTGGACCGGACCGGATCGGGCGGACCGGGCTCGGCGGGGATCGGGGTTCCCCACGCCTCGGTCCCGCCGGTGTCCGGCGGTGTCCCCGCCCTGTCCCGGTTTCTGAGGGGGTCTCCCCGTGGGCGGGAACCCCCAAACCCCCAGTGAGGAGGAGGAGGAGGAAGATGAAGATCCCTGGGGTGGCGGCGGGGCTGGGGGGACCCCGCGGGGATTCCGTGGGACCGGGGGATCCCCTGGGGGCAGAGGGGAACGGGGGCCGGGGTCTGTGGGGGTCCGTGGGGTTTGGGGACCCCCGGGGGCGGGAGGGACGTGAAGGGACCGGACGGGGATGGAGCGGGAGCGGAGAGCCCGGGCGGGGACACCGGAGAGCCCGGCGGGGACACCGGAGAGCCCGGGCGGGCTGTGGGACAGCGGGGCTGAGCTGCGCTGCGTCCCCCTGGCTGTGTCCCTGTTGTCCTTCTGTCTGTCCTCCTGTCTGTCCTGACTCCTGTCTGTCCTGCGCGCCTGGGCTCCCCTGGGAGCAGAGCCCCTCCTGTCCCCTCCTGCCAGGGACTTGGGGACATCGGGAATGTCCCCCTGACCCCGCTCTGCTCCAGCCTGAGACCCTGCCCGGCTCCCTCAGGAATTCCCACCTCTTTCCCAGGAATTCTCCAGCCCTCTCCCAGTTCCTTTTGGAATTCCCCAGCTCTGGCCCGGCTCCAGCCCCTCCAGGCCCTCTCTGTGAGCACCCTGAGGTGGCCCCAGCCATGTCCAGCCCCGCTGACCGTTCCCACGGGATCAAATCCCCCCCTCGGCTGCTCCACACGTCCCAAGGCTCCGGCAAAACCCAACAGCGAAGGAAACAACCCCAGAGAACCCCAAAGAACCTCAAACAACCCCAAACAACACCAGAGAACCTCAAAGAACTCCAAACAACCCCAAAGAACTCCAAAGAATCTCAAACAACCCCAAAGAACCTCAAAGAACGTCAACAACACCAGAGAACCCCAAACAATCCCAAACAACCTCAAACAATCCCAAAGAACCCCAAAGAACCATAAAGAACCTCAAAGAACCCCAAACAACCCCAAAGAACTCCAAAGAACCACAAAGAACTCCAAACAACCCAAAATAACCCCAAATAACGTCAAACAACCACAAAGAATCCCAACACCACCAGAGAATCCCAGACAACCCCAAAAAACCCAAAAAACCCCAAAGAACTTCAAAGTACCTCAAACAACCCTAAAGAACCCCAAACAACACCAGAGAAGCTCAAAGAACCCCAAACAACCTCAAACAACCCCAAAGAACCACAAAGAACCCCAAAGAAATTTAAACAAACACAAAGAACCCCAAAGAACCACAAAGAACCCCAAAGAACCCTAATTAATGAGGTAATTGCTGGCAAATAACGAGGCCCCGTAACGAGCGGCACCCACAGTCGGCACCTCCGAATCCAAACCCGTTCCAAACCCATCCCAAACCCATCCCAAATCCACTCCAAACTCATTCCAAACTCATTCTAAATCCATTCCAAACTCATTCTAAATCCAATCCCAAACCCATTCCAAACTAATTATAAATCCAATTCCAAATCCATTCCAAACTCTTTCCAAACCCATTCCAAACTCATTCTAAATCCCATTCCAAACCCATTCCAGACCTATTCCAAACCCATTCCAAACTAATTTTAAATCTAATTCCAAATCCATTCCAAACTCATTCTAAATCCCATTCCAAACCCATTCCAAACTCATTCCAAACCTGTTCCAAACCCATTCCAAACCCATTCCAAACTCATTCCAAACTCATTCTAAATCCCATTCCGAATCCATTCCAAACCCATTCCAAACTCATTCCAAACCTGTTCCAAACTCGTTCCAATCCCACTCCAAATCCACTCCAACCCCCTCATCCAGGCCGTTTTCCAGATAAAATGAGCCAATTAATGGGAAATCAATTAATTAATAACCAGACAAACCACGAGGTCTCAGCTCACCTTCCTACTGCAGAGCAGTCTCAGCCTCCGTCCCCGATCCGGGTGGATTCCTGGATTTTCCTGGGATTTTCTGGGATTTTCCTGGATTTTCCTGGATTCCTCCTGCTGAGGAAAACGAGAAGTTCAGCTCCATCACCCGAGCAGAAGGTGCTGGTTATAACAGAGTTAAAATTCCATGATTTCGTTAAATTTCATTATTTTTATTTCGGTTATTGACTCAGGATATCCAATTATCCAATTATGGGAAATGGGGGCTGACATCCATTGATCCAAAATCGGAATATTGACACCAGAGCCGTGGAATTCTCATTTTTATATGAGAATAAATATTTTTATATTTTTTATATAAATCCCTGCCTGAGGGCTCAGGGAAATATCCAGGTGGAAACTGAATTTTTTGGAGGGGGAATGAAGAGAGGCAGAGAGGTTTGGATCATTGAGGGGGAAATGAGGAGAGGGAGAGGAGTTTGCTCCATTTTGGGGAGAAATGTGAAAAATGGGAGATGTTTGACCAATTTTGGGGGGAAATGTGAAAAATGGGAGACGTTTGACCCATTTTTGGGGGGGAAATGTAAAAAATGGGAGACGTTTAACCAATTTTGGAGGGAAATGTGAAGAACAGGAAATGTTTGACTCATTTTTTGGGGGGAAATGTGAAGAATCTCACCCCTCGGCTGATCCACACGTCCCAAGGCTCTGACAAAACCCAATGGCGAAAGAAACAACCCCAAAGAACTCCAAAGAACACCACAGAACTTCAAAGAACCACAGAGAACCTCAAAGAACCCCAAAGAACCACAAAGGACCCCAAAGAACTCCAAAGAACCTCAAACAACCCCAAAGAACCCTAAAGAACCCCACAGAACTTCAAACAACCCCAAAAAACTTCAAACAATCCCAAAGAACCTCAAACAACCCCAAAGAACCTCAAACAATCCCAAAGAACCCCACAGAACCTCAAACAACTCCAAAGAACCTCACAGAACCTCAAACAACTCCAAAGAACTCCAAAGAACCTCAAAGAATCTCAAACAACCCCAAACAACCACAAAGAACCCCAAAGAACCACAAAGAACCTCAAAGAACCCCAAAGAACCTCAAAGAACCCCACAGAACCTCAAACAACCCCAGAGAACCCCAAAGAACTCCAAAGAACCTAAAAGAATCTCAAACAACCCCAAAGAACCCAAAGAACCTCAATCAACCCCAAAGAACCCCAAAGAACCTCAAAGAACCCCACAGAACCTCAAACAACCCCAAAGAACCTCACAGAACCTCGAACAACCCCAAAGAATCCCAATCAATCCCAAAGAACCTCAAAGAACCTCAAAGAACCCCAAAGAACCCCAAAGAACCCCAAAGAACCTCAAACAACCCCAAAGAACCTCACAGAACCTCGAACAACCCCAAAGAACCTCAAATAACCATGGTTGGACCCATTTTTAGGAGAAAATGTGAAGAATAGGAGAGTGTTTGGCCCATTTTGGGGGGAAATGAGGAGAGGGAGAGGTGTTTGACCCATTTTTGGGAGGGAATATGAAACAGAGGAGGAATTTCCCCCATTTCAGATGAGAATGTGAAGAAGAGGAATCGGTAACATTTTTCTGGGGGGGAATACGAAGCAGAGGAGGAGTTCCCCCCAATTTTGGGGGGCAATATAAAGAAGAGGAGCTGTCAGCCCCATTTTTGGGGGTAATATAAAAAAAGAGGAGGAATTTCCCCCATTTCAGAGGAGAATGTGAAGAAGAGGAGCTGTCAGCCCCATTTTTTGGGGGGGAATCTAAAGCAGAGGAGGAGTTTCCCTCATTTTTGGGGGGAATATAAAAAAGAGGAAGCATTTCCTCCATTTCAGATGAGAATATGAAGCACAGGAGTTTCCCCCATTCTAGAGAAGAACACGAAGAGTTTGCATCACTTTTTCTGGAGGGATTATAAAAAAAGAGGAGGAATTTCCCCCATTTTTGGGGGGCAATACGAAGAAGAGGAATTGTTTCTCCCATGTTTGGGAGGGAATATGAAGCAAAGGAGGAGTTTCATCCATTTTTGGGGGGAATATGAAAAAGAGGAGGAATTTCCCCCAATTTTTGGTGGGCAATATGAAATATATTCAATATGAATATGAAAAATATTAAAAAGAGGAGGACTTTCCCCCAATTTTGAGGGGCAATATGAAGAAGAGGCGCTGTCAGCCCCATTTTTGAGGGGGAATATGAAGCAGAGGAGCCGTTTCCCCCATTCTAGAGAAGAACACAAAAAAGAAGAGTTTGCATCCCTTTTTCTGGGGGGAATATTAAAAAAGAGGAGGAATCTCTCCCATTTCAGAGGAGAATGTGAAGAATAGGGGCGGTTTCCCCCATTTTTGGGAGGGAATATAAAGAAGAGGAGCTGTTTCCCCCATTTCAGATGAGAATATGAAGAGGAGCTGTCAGCCCCATTTATATTCCCCCCATTTTTTCAGGAGGAATATGAAGAAGAGGAGGAGTTTCCCCCATTTTTGGAGGGAATATGAAAAAGAGGAGGAATTTCCCCCATTTTTTGGTGGGCAATATGAAAAAGAGGAGGAGTTTCCCCAATTTTGGGGGAGAATACGAAGCAGAAGAGGAGTTTACCCCATTTCAGATGAGAATATGAAAAAGAGGAGGAGTTTCCCCCAATTTTGAGGGGCAATACGAAGCAGAGGAGGAGTTTCCCCCATTTTTGGGGGAATATGAAAAAGAGGAAGCGTTTCCTCCATTTCAGACAAGAATACAAAGCACAGGAGTCATTTCCCCCATTCTAGAGAAGAACACGATGAGTTTGCATCCCTTTTTCTGGGGGGAATATGAAAAAGACGAAGAATTTCCCCATTTCAGAGGAGAATGTGAAGAACAGGAGCTGTTTCCCCCAATTTTGAGGGGGAATATAAAGAAGAGGAGCTGTTTCCCCCATTTCAGATGAGAATATGAAGAAGAGGAGAAGTTTTCCCCAATTTTGAGGGGCAATACGAAGAAGAGGAGTTGTCAGCCCCATTTTTGGGGGGCAATATGAAGCAGAGCAGGAGTTTCTCCCAATTTAGGGGGGGAATATAAAGAATAGGAGGAGTTTCCCCCATTTTTGGGGAGGAGTATGAAGCACAGGAGTTTCCCCCATTCTAGAGAAGAACACGAAGAGTTTGAATCCCTTTTTCTGGAGGGATAATAAAAAAAAGGAGGAATCTCTCCCATTTCAGAGGAGAATGTGAAGAAGAGGAATTGGCATCATTTTTCTGGGGGGGAAGATGAAGACGAGGAGGAGTTTCCTCCATTTTTGGGGGGAATATAAAGAAGATAAGGAATTTCCCTCATTTTGGGGGGAAATATGAAGCAGAAGAGGAGTTTCCCCCATTTCAGATGAGAATATGAAAAAGAGGAGGAGTTTCCCCCAATTTTGAGGGGCAATACGAAGAAGAGGAGCTGTCAGCCCCATTTTTGGGGGGGAATATGAAGCAGGAGTTTCCCTCAATTTAGGGGGGTAATACAAAGCAGAGGAGGAATTTCCCCCAGTTTTAGGTGGGAATATAAAGAACAGGAGGAGTTTCCCCCATTTTTGGGGGGAATATAAAGAACAGGAGGAGTTTCCCCCATTTTTTGGGGGAATATAAAGAACAGGAGGAGTTTCCCCCATTTTTTGGGGGAATATAAAGAACAGGAGCTGTTTGCCCCATTTTTGGGGGGAATATAAAGAACAGGAGCTGTTTCTCCCATTTTTGGGGGGAATATAAAGAACAGGAGCCGTTTCCCCCATTTTTGGGGAATATGAAAAAGAGGAAACATTTCCTCCATTTCAGACAAGAATACGAAGCCCAGGAGTCACTTCCCCCTTTCCACAGAAGAACACCACGAGCTCACATCACTTTTCTCGGGAAGGAATGTGAACGAGCAGCAGCACACTTACATCACCCCAGGAACCATCACAGAACGTTTCACCACAAACCCTGAGCCTGGCCCTGCCCAGCACATCCAGGCAAGTCGGATTTCCAAGAAATCCTCTCAGTCCCGGCCTGCAGGAACGAGGTGACCTCGGGAGAGCTCCAAACCCCCCCGAGAACCCCTCGTGCTTCACGTCCGAGCTCCCTTCCCAGTCCAACATTGCTCAACGCGGTTGAATCAGAGCCGGGATGAATTCCAAGAATCTCTCGGAGCTGAAATCTGACCTTGCTTGTTTTCCTGGCTCGTTGGTTGAGCACAAACAGAATTTTTTGTTGTTGTTGTTTTGGTTTGGGTTCTCTAAACCCACGTCAGTGGTTCAGGTCAGGGCTCCTCTCACCTCCTCCTGCAGTGGGGTCAGGGGTGAGGAACGGCCAAAAAAACCAATTTAAAGTTGTTGTTGTTGGGGTTTTTAAAAAAAAAATAGGGATTTTTACAGATTTCATATTCCAGGGCTGGATCTCCATGGAAGGGAAATGAGGGCAGAGGGAAAATCTGAATTTGGGGCAGGCCAGGAGAGTAAAAAGGATTTGGGAAATCCCAAACCAACACCTCAAAGAGCTCCAGGTTTGGAGCTCCTCAGTTGCATTTGGGGTTTGTCTGGGATTGGGAATTTTGGGGGGTTTTAGGGTTGGGGTGTCACTGGGGTTTGACTGGGAATTTTGGGGTTTTTTTGGGGTTGTGGTGCTGCAGGGGTTTGGATGGAATTGGGAATTTTGGGGTTTTTTGGGGTTGGGGTGTCACTGGGATTTGTCTGGGATTGGGAATTTTGGGGTTTTTTTGGGGGTTGGGGTGTCACAGGGGTTTGGCTGGGATTGGGAATTTTGGGGTTTTTTTTGGGGGTTGTGGTGCTGCAGGGGTTTGTCTGGGATTGGGAATTTTGGGGTTTTTTTGGGGTTGGGATGTCACTGGGATTTGTCTGGGAATTTTGGGGTTTTTTGGGGTTGTGGTGCTGCAGGGGTTTGGATGGAATTGGGAATTTTGGGGTTTTTTTGGGGTTGTGATGCTGCAGAGGTTTGGATGGAATTGGGAATTTTGGGGTTTTTTTGGGGGTTGGGGTGTCACTGGGATTTGTCTGGAATTGGGAATTTTGGGGTTTTTTGGGGTTGTGGTGTCACCAGGGTTTGTCTGGGATTGGGAATTTTGGGGTTTTTTGGGATTGTGGTGCTGCAGGGGTTTGGATGGAATTGGGAATTTTGGGGTTTTTTTGGGGTTGTGGTGTCACTGGGGTTTGGCTGGGATTGGGAATTTTGGGGTTTTTTGGGGGGTTGTGGTGCTGCAGAGGTTTGGATGGAATTGGGAATTTTGGGGTTTTTTTGGGTTGGGGTGTCAGTGGGATTTGTCTGGAATTGGGAATTTTTGGGTTTTTTTGGGGTTGGGGTATCACCAGGATTTGTCTGGAATTGGGAATTTTTTGGGTTGGGGTTGTGGTGCTGTAGGGGTTTGGCTGGGATTGGAAATTTTGGGGTTTTTTGGGGTTGGGGTGTCACCAGGATTTGTCTGGAATTGGGAATTTTGGGGGTTTTTTTGGGGTTGGGGTATCACCAGGATTTGTCTGGAATTGGGAATTTTTTGGGTTGGGGTTGTGATGCTGCAGGGGTTTGGCTGGGATTGGAAATTTTTTGGGTTTTTTTGGGGTTGGGGTGTCACTGGGGTTTGTCTGGGATTGGGAATTTTTTGGGTTGGGGTTGTGGTGCTGCAGGGGTTTGGCTGGGATTGGGAATTTTGGGGTTTTTTGGGGTTGGGGTATCACCAGGATTTGTCTGGAATTGGGAATTTTGGGGGTTTTTTGGGGGGGGGTTGGGGTATCACCAGGATTTGTCTGGAATTGGGAATTTTTTGGGTTGGGCTTGTGGTGCTGCACTGTGCCCAAATTCTATTTCTTTCATTTGATAACATTCATTATTTTGGTCATTATTAAAACCATTTCTTTCATAAATCACATCCAGAGAAGTTGTCCCAGTTATTAAACCCCTCTGAAGTGTCAGGTCAGCCCTCAGAGCTGACAAATCCCAGAGTTCGTCTCACCCCGGCCATGGGTGAGGTTGCACCACCAACACTCGGTGGAAGTTCCTCAGAACTGATTTTTGTGCTGTGTGTAACCAAAAATGTTTGTTCTGTTCTCCAGCTGCTCAAACCCGTTTGGGAGAGGTTTTATCTCCTCTATGACCCTTCCTCATAACTCCGGGGGACAGGGCAGGTGTTAAACCAGGGGGTTTAGCAGGGTTCTTATCCCTTCCAGGACCTGTCCCTCACAATTCCAGGGGATATCTACTGTTAAATCCAGCCAGGGCAGTGTTCTTTATCCCTTCCAGGACCTGTCACTCATAATTCCAGGGAAATATTTTCTGTTAAATTCAACTGAGGCAGTGTTCTTTATCCCTTCCAGGACCTATCCCTCATAACTCTGGGGGAATATTTTCTGTTAAAAGCAGGGGGGTTTAGCAGTGTTCTTTATCCCTTCCAGGACCTGTCCCTCATAATTCTGGGGAATATCTGCTGTTAAATCCAGCCAGGGCAGTGTTCTTTCTCTTCCAGGACCTGTCCCTCACAATTCCAGGGGATATCTGCTGTTAAATCCAGCCAGGGCAGGGTTCTTTATCTCTTCCAGGACCTGTCCCTTGTAATTCTGAGGAATATTTTCTGCTCAAACCAGCTGGGGCAGTGTTCCTTATCCCTTCCAGGATCTGTCCCTCATAATTGCAGGGGAATATCTGCTCTTTATCCCTTCCAGGACCCATCCCTCATAACTCTGGGGGAATATTTTCTATTAAAAGCAGGTGGGTTTAGCAGTGTTCTTTATCCCTTCCAGGACCTATCAATCATAATTCCAGAGGAATATTTTCTGTTCAATCCAGGCAGGTTTAGCAGTGTTCTTTATATCCCTTCCAGGACCTGTCCCTCATCATTCTGGGGGAATATTTTCTGTTCAAACCAGCTGTGTTTAGCAATGTTTTTTATCCCTTCCAGGACCTGTCCCTCATCATTCCAGAGGAATATTTTCTGTTCAATCCAGGCAGGTTTAGCAGTGTTCTTTATATCCCTTCCAGGACCTGTCCCTCATCATTCTGGGGGAATATTTTCTGTTCAAACCAGCTGTGTTTAGCAGTGTTTTTTATCCCTTCCAGGACCTGTCCCTCATCATTCCAGAGGAATATTTTCTGTTCAATCCAGCAGCAGAAAAAGATTCCTCAGGAAATATTTGGGGTTCCAGCAGAATCTCCTCACACCCCTCCAGAATTCCAGGCCTCCTCAGCACAAGGAGACACCAGGACTCCTTTCAGAGCTATTTTTGAATTTTTTTTTTGCCTCTGGGGTGCCAATTTCCAGGATTTGTTTGGAAAATGAGATTTTAAAATGTCCCAACGTTCACAGAACAAATTGTGCTGGAGCAGCAGCTCCCCCTGCTCGGGATACCCCAGGGATGGGTTGGAATTTCCAGCTCCATTTCATCCCAAAAATAAAATTAAAAATTCAACTTTTCCTCCTTTTAGAGGGTAAAATAACAACAACAACAACAAAAATCTGTGTTTAAATGTTGCAGTTTGAACAAATGTCAGCAGTTGTTCCAAATCAGGGGTGATCCCTGGTTTGTTCCTGAGGTTTAATGGAATTATTGCAGCCCAAATAATTCCAGGAGCCAAAGGGGATCTGTGCTGTCACTGACAATGGCAGGGATTTAAAAATTCACACCAAAAACATCCTAAAAACTGCAGGGATTTTAAAATTTACACCAATAACAACCCAAAAAGAGCAGGAAATTAAAATCCACAGGAACAGCATCCCAAAACAGCAGGAATTTTAAAGTCTACACTAAAAACATCCCCAAAACAGCAGGAATTCTAAAATTTACACCAAGAACATCCCAAAACAGCAGGAAATTTAAAATTTACACCCTTAACATCCTCAAAATGGCAGAAATTTCAAAATCCACACCAACAGCATCCCAAAAACGGCAGGAATTTTAAAATTTACACCAAAAACATCCCAAACCAGCAGGAAATTTAAAATGCACATGAACAGCATCCCAAAACCAGCAGGAATTTCAAAATCCACACCAAGACCATCCCAAAAATGGCAGGAATTTCTAAATTTACACCCTTAACATCCCCAAAATGGCAGGAATTTTTAAATTCACATCAACATCAACCTAAAAATGGCAGAAATTTTAAAATCCACATGAACAGCATCCCAAAAACACCAGGAATTTTAAAATCCACACAAAAAGGCATCCCCAAAAAGCAGGATTTTTTAAATCCACATGAACAACATCCTAAAAATGGCAGGAATTTCAAAATCCACACCAAAACCACTCCAAAACCAGCAGGAAATTTAAAATTTACATCCGTAACATCCCCAAAACGGCAGGAATTTCAAAATCCACATGAACAGCATCCCAAAAACAGCAGAAATTTTAAAATTTACTCCAATGACATCCCAAAAACGGCGGGAATTTCAAAATCCACACTAACAACATCCCAAAAATGACATGAATTTTAAAATCCACACCAAAACCACCCCCAAAAACAGCAGGAAATTTAAAGTCCACACCAACATCTCAAAAATGGCAGAAATTTCAAAAACCACCCCAAAAACAGCAGGAATTTTTAAGTTCACACCAATAACATCCCCAAAACAGCAGGAATTTTAAAACCCTCATAAACAGCATCCTAAAAACAGAAGGAATTTTAAAATCCACACCGAAACCACTCCAAAACAGCAGAAAATTTAAAATTTATACCAATAACATCCCCAAAATGGCAGGAATTCTAAAATCCACATGAACAACGTCCTAAAAATGGCAGGGATTTTAAAATCCACACCAAAAACATCCCCAAAACCAGCAGGAAATTTAAAATTTACACCAATGACATCCCCGAAGTGGCAGAAATTTCAAAATCCACACCAAGACCATCCCAAAAATGGCAGGAATTTTTAAATTCACACCAACATCAACCTAAAAATGGCAGAAATTTTAAAATCCACACCAACAAGATCCCAAAATTGGCAGGAATTTTTAGATCCACATCAAGAACCTCCCAAAACCAGCAGGAATTTTAAAATCCACATGAACAACATCCCAAAAACGGCAGGAATTTCAAAATCCACACCGAAACCACTCCAAAAACAGCAGAAAATTTAAAATTTATACCAATAACATCCCCAAAATGGCAGGATCCACATGAACAACATCCTAAAAATGGCAGGAATTTTAAAATCCACACCAAAAACATCCCCAAAACCAGCAGGAAATTTAAAATTTACACCAATGACATCCTCGAAGTGGCAGAAATTTCAAAATCCACACCAAGACCATCCCAAAAATGGCAGGAATTTTTAAATCCACACCAACAGCATCCCAAAAACTGCAGGAATTTTAAAATCCACATGAACAGCATCCTAAAAGCAGCAGGAATTTTAAAATTTACACCATCACCACCCCAAAAAGGTCAGGAGTTTTGAAATCCACACCAGCAACATCCCAAAACAGCAGGAATTTTAAATTCACACCAAAAACACCCCCAAAAGAGCAGGAATTTTTAGATCCACACTAACAACATCTTAAAAATGGCAGAAATTTTAAAATCCACACCAAAACCAGCAGGAAATTTAAAATTTACACCAGTAACATCCCCAAACCAGCAGAAATTTAAAAATCCACGCTAACAACACCCCAAAAGCAGCAGGGATTTTAAAATTTATACCAATAACATCCCAAAAACAGCAGGAATTTTAAAATCCACACCAAAACCACCCCCAAACCAGCAGGGATTTCAAAATCCACACCAACAACACCCCAAAACCAGCAGGAATTTTAAAATCCACACCAACAACATCTCAAAAATGGCAGGAATTTCAAAAACCACGCCAATAATATCCAAAAATGGCAGGAATTTTAAAATTTACACCAATGGCATCCCAAAACAGCAGGAATTTTAAAATCCACACCAACAACATCCCCAAAACCAACAGGAACTTTTAGATCCACACTAAGAACCTCCCAAAAAATGGCAGGAATTTTAAAATGTACACCAATGACATCCCAAAAATTGCAGGGATTTCAAAATCCACATGAACAGCATCCCAAAAATGACACGAATTTTAAAATCCACACCAAAAACATCCCCAAACCAGCAGGAATTTTAAAATCCACACAAAAAGGCATCCCCAAAAAGCAGGATTTTTTAAATCCACATGAACAACATCCTAAAAATGGCAGGAATTTCAAAATCCACACCAAAACCACCCCAAAACAGCAGGAATTTTAAAATCCACACCAAGAACATCCCAAAACCAGCAGGAATTTTAAAATCCACACCAAAAATCCACACCAGCCCAAAAACAGCAGGAATTTTAAAATCCACAGCAAGAACATCCCCAAAAATGGCAGGAATTTTAAAATTTACACCAGTAACATCCCAAAAACTGCAGGAATTTTAAAATCCACATGAACAGCATCCCAAAAATGGCAGGAATTTTTAAATTCACACCAACATCAACCTAAAAATGGCAGGAATTTTAAAATCCACACCAAAACCACTCCAAACCAGCAGGAATTTTTAAATCCACATGAACAGTATTCCAAAAAGGGCAGGAATTTTAAAATCCACACCAAAACCACCCCAAAAATGGCAGGAATTTTAAAATCCACACCAAAAATCCACACCAGCCCAAAAACAGCAGGAAATTTAAAATTTACACCAATGACATCCCAAAAAGAGCAGGAATTTTAAAATCCACATGAACAGCATCCCCAAAACTGCAGGAATTTTAAAATCCACAGCAAGAACATCCCCCAAAATGGCAGGAATTTTAAAATTTACACCAGTAACATCCCAAAAATTGCAGGGATTTCAAAATCCACACCAAGACCATCCCAAAAATGGCAGGAATTTTTAAATTCACATCAACATCAACCTAAAAATGGCAGAAATTTTAAAATCCACACCAAAACTACTCCAAACCAGCAAGAATTTTTAAATCCACATGAACAGTATTCCAAAAATGGCAGAAATTTTAAAATCCACACCCCCAAACCAGCAGGGATTTCAAAATCCACACCAACAACACCCCAAAACCAGCAGGAATTTTTAAATCCACACCAACAGAATCCCAAAACCTGCAGGAATTTTTAAATTCACACCAAAAACATCCCAAAAACTGCAGGAATTTTAAAATCCACACCAACAGAATCCCAAAAACTGCAGGAATTTTTAAATTCACACCAATAACATCCCAAAAACTGCAGGAATTTTTAAATCCACATCAAAACCATCCCAAAAACTGCAGGAATTTTTAAATCCACACCAATGACATCCCAAAATCAGCAGGGATTTCAAAATCCACACTAAAACCACCCCAAAAACAGCAGGAAATGACACCAGTAACAACCCCAAAAATGGCAGAAATTTTTATATCCACACCAACAACATCCTAAAAATTGCAGAAATTTTAAAATCCACATGAACAACATTCCAAACAAGCAGGAATTTTAAAATTTACACCAAGAACATCCCAAAACCTGCAGGAATTTTTAAATCCACACCAACAGAATCCCAAAACCTGCAGGAATTTTTAAATTCACACCAAAAACATCCCAAAATCTGCAGGAATTTTTAAATCCCCATGAACAGAATCCCAAAACCTGCAGGAATTTTTAAATCCACACCAACAGAATCCCAAAACCAGCAGGAATTTTTAAATCCACATCAAAACCATCCCAAAACCTGCAGGAATTTTTAAATCCACACCAACAGAATCCCAAAAACTGCAGGAATTTTTAAATTCACACCAATAACATCCCAAAAACTGCAGGAATTTTTAAATCCACACCAACAGAATCCCAAAAACTGCAGGAATTTTTAAATCCACACCAATAACATCCCAAAACCTGCAGGAATTTTTAAATCCACACCAAAGAATCCCAAAACCTGCAGGAATTTTGGCCGAGGCTGCAGCTCACGGGGAATTCCAGACCCTGGAAATTCCAGAGGGGCCTCAGAGCTTTGGGATTCCCGGAGCTCCCCTGGGAAAGGCTGAAGGCTGCAGAGCCATTCCCAACAATTTGGGGATTTCTGCAGTAAAATATTAAATATCAAATATTGTTTAAATTCCCTAAAAACATCCCAGAAAATAATCCTGAAAAAGCAGCTCTGCTTCCAAATAAATCCAGCCAGGGAGGGAAATTTTCTCTTTTTTTTTTGGGAAAAATTCCCCTGCAGTAAAATATTAAATATTTTTAATATTAAATATTAATTTAATTTAAATCAATAATTTAAACAATTAAATAATTAAATAATAATTTAATACTTAATTAATTAATTAAAAATATTAAATATTGTTTAAAATCCCTAAAAACACCCCACAAAAATAATCCTGAAAAAAGCAGCTCTGCTTCCAAATAAATCAATTCAGGGAGGGAATTTTCCCTTTTTTTTTTTTGGGAAAAATTCCCCTGCAGTAAAATATTAAATATTTTTAATATTAAATATTAATTTAATTTAAATCAATAGTTTAAATAATTAAATAATTAAATAATAATTTAATATTAATTAATTAATTAAAATATTAAATATTGTTTAAAATCCCTAAAAACACCCCAGAAAATAATCCTGAAAACGCAGCTCTGCTTCCAAATAAATCAATTCAGGGAGGGATTTTTTCCCTTTTTTTCCTTCCAGTTGGGAAAAATTCCCTCCCTGGATGGATTTTATTTGGATTTTTTTTATATTTAATATTTTACTGCAGGGAATTTTTCCCAACTGGAAGGAAAAAAGGGAAAAATTCCCTCCTTGGATGGATTTTTGGAGGGAATTTTTCCCTTTTTTTATTCCAGTTGGGAAAAATTCCCTCCCTGGATGGATTTATTTGGATTTTTTTTGATATTTAATATTTTACTGCAGGGAATTTTTCCCAACTGGAAGGAAAAAAGGGAAAAATTCCCTCCTTGGATGGATTTTTGGAGGGAATTTTTCCCTTTTTTTATTCCAGTTGGGAAAAATTCCCTCCCTGGATGGATTTATTTGGATTTTTTTTGATATTTAATATTTTACTGCAGGGAATTTTTCCCAACTGGAAGGAAAAAAGGGAAAAATTCCCTCCTTGGATGGATTTTTGGAGGGAATTTTTCCCTTTTTTCCTTCCCTGCAGGGAAGAGGGGAAAGAGGGAAATGTCCCCAGGAGGGGTTGGAATAAAATTTGGGTTTCACTGTTTCAGTTCAGTGTGGTTCAGGTTACACAAGTGCCCTCAATCCTCCAGGATCAGCAATTAATGAAAAAATTAATTGGTTTAATGACCCCAGGGAAATGGGATTCACCCTGAGCCAGGGCAGTTCTGTTCCTGCAGGGAATAAATTCCAAAAAAATAAAATTTGTGTCACTTCAGGAATGGGGGAGAAGTGAGAGAGGGAAAAGCTGCTCCTAAAAATCAGTGAGGATGTGAGAGAGTCCTGGGTGGGACCACAAAGGGTTAAAAAAGGGGGGAAAATTTGGATTATTTGGGCTGGAAAAGAGCTCTGGGATCATCAAATCCAACTTGAAATTAAATCAAATCTCAAATCCCCAACCTGGAGCTCTGAGTGTCACCTCCAGGGGATCCTGGGACACCTCCAGGGGATCCTGGGACACCTCCAGGGGTTCCTGGGACACCCCCAGGGGTTCCTGGGACACCTCCAGGGGATCCTGGGACACCTCCAGGGGATCCTGGGACACCCCCAGGGATTCCTGGGACACCCCCAGGGACTCCAACCCTCCCTGGGCAGCTCTTCCCAAGGCCTGGCCACCCTCTCCAGGAGGAAATTCCTGCTGCTGTCCCACCTGCAGCACCCTGAGGCCCTTCCCTGCTGGCCTGGGCTCCCCTGGGAGCAGAGCCCCTCCTGTCCCCTCCTGCCAGGGACTTGGGGACATCGGGAATGTCCCCCTGACCCCGCTCTGCTCCAGCCTGAGACCCTGCCCGGCTCCTCCAAGAATTCTCCAACCCCTTCCCAGCTCCCTCAGGAATTTTTCAGCCCTCTCCAAGCTCCCTCAGGAATTCTCCAGTCCTATTCCAGCTCCCTCAGGAATTCCCAACTCTCTCAGGAATTTTCCAGCTCTTTCCCAGCTCCTTTAGGATTTCTCCATCCCCTTTCCCAGGAATTCCCCAGCCCTGCCCCAGGAATTCCCCAGTCCCACATTCTCTCTGCCCCTCCCTGCTCCAGAAATATCCCCAGATCCAGGCCCGGAGCTGCACTTGTCACATCCCTAAAAATATCCCAAAATATCCCGCTAAAAACAGCCAATGATCCAACAATGGCACCGGGGCCACCACCCAAAACCAGCCCGGGCTGAGCTTTGAATCCTCCTGAGCACCCAGGGGTGCAGAGATCCCTAAAAATCTGTGAGCAAAGATTTGCTCTGAGCTGCAGCACAAACTTTTCCCACCAGAAATTACACCAAGAACCAAAATTCTCTGAATTTTCCTCTTTCCTTTTCCCCTGTTTTCCTCCTGGTCTGGATTCTATCTGTCCTTTTATCCCCTGGCTGTCCCCTCCTGTCAGGTCCCCCCTGAGCACCCAAGGCTGGAAAAATCCCTAAAAATCTGTGAGCAAAGATTTACTCTGAGCAGGACCACAAACTTTTCCCATCAGAAATGACAACAACAACCTCCCTGAGTTCTCCTCCTTTTTTTTTCCTTTTTCCTCCTTTTTTTCCTCCTGGTCTGGGTTATATCTGTCCTTTTATACCCTGGGAGCACAGCCTGACCCCCCTGGCTGTCCCCTCCTGCCAGGTCCCCCCTGAGCACCCAGGGGTGCAGAAATCCCTAAAAATCCGTGAACAAAGATTTACTCTGAGCTGCAGCACCAACATTCCCACAAGAAATTACAGCAACAACCTCCCTGAGCTTTCCTCTTCTTTTTTCCCTTGTTTTGGATTAAACCTGTCCTTTTATCCCCTGGGAGCAGATCCTCACCCCCCTGGCTGTCCCCTCCTGCCAGGTCCCCCCTGAGCACCCAAGGGTGCAGAAATCCCTAAAAATCCATGAACAAAGATTTACTCTGAGCTGCAGCACCAACATTCCCCACAAGAAATTACAGCAACAACCTCCCTGAGCTTTCCTCTTCTTTTTTCCCTTGTTTTGGGTCAAACCTGTCCTTTTATCCACTCTCAGCAGATCCTGACCCCCCTGGCTGTCCCCTCCTGTCAGATCCCCCCCTGAGCACCCAAGGGTGCAGAAATCCCTAAAAATCCATGAACAAAGATTTATTCTGAGCTGCAGCACCAACATTCCCCACCAGAAATTACAACAACAACCTCCCTGAGCTTTCCTCTTCTTTTTTCCCTGTTTTCCCCTGGTTTGGGTTAAACCTGTCCTGGCTGTCCCCTCTGAGCACCCAGGGCTGGAAAAATCCCTAAAAATCTGTGAGCAAAGATTTACTCTGAGCACCAAGATTCCCCACCAGAAATGACAACAACCTCCCTGAGTTCTCCTCCTTTTTTTTTCCTTTTTCCTCCTTTTTTTCCTCCTGGTCTGGGTTATATCTGTCCTTTTATCCCCTGGGAGCACAGCCTGACCCCCCTGGCTGTCCCCTTCTGTCAGATCCCCCCTGAGCACCCCGGGGTGCAGAAATCCCTAAAAATCCATGAACAAAGATTTATTCTGAGCTGCAGCACCAACATTCCCCACCAGAAATTACAACAACAACCTCCCTGAGCTTTCCTCTTCTTTTTTCCCTGTTTTCCCCTGGTTTGGGTTAAATCTGCCCTGGCTGTCCCCTCTGAGCACCCAGGGCTGGAAAAATCCCTAAAAATCTGTGAGCAAAGGTTTGCTCTGAGCACCAAGATTCCCCACCAGAAATGACAACAACCTCCCTGAGTTCTCCTCCTTTTTTTTTCCTTTTTCCTCCTTTTTTTCCCCCTGGTTTGGATTCTTTTATCCCCTGGGAGCAGAGCCTGACCCCCCTGGCTGTCCCCTCCTGTCAGGTCCTCCCTGAGCACCCAGGGGTGCAGAAATCCCTAAAAATCTGTGAGCAAAGATTTGCTCTGAGCTGCAGCACCAACATTACCACAAGAAATTCTAACAACCTCCCTGAGCTTTCCTCTTTCTTTTTTCCCTGTTTTCCTCCTGGTTTGGGTTAAACCTGTCCTGGCTGTCCCCTCTGAGCACCCAGGGCTGGAAAAATCCCCAAAAATCTGTGAGCAAAGATTTGCTCTGAGCAGGACCACAAACTTTTCCCATCAGAAATTACAACACCAACCTCCCTGATCTTTCCAATTTTTTTTCCCTTTTTCCTCCTGGTTTGGATAAATCTCTGACTCTCAGCCAGGCTCCCACATCCTCCTGGAGGACACCCCAAGAGCACAAACCAGGACAAAGTGACGCAAAGTGGGACAGGGAAAGGACTTTTTTTTTCCTTTTTTTTTTTGGTTTGTTATTTTTTTAGCAAAGTGAAGCAAGAGGAAACTCTGGCAGGCACAGAGGGAAAGGAGCAGCGATCACATGAGGATGTCCAGCCCCCAAATTAGCGACTAATGAGAGTCTCAGTTAATTACGGGGCTGGGATGAGGAGCTGGGCTGGCAGCGCCTGCTCGGCTCCACTGCGGGGACACAGTGCCCTCTGTTGGGAACTGCACACGCAGCCTCACACAGGGACTGAGGAGAAAAACTGATGGAATCAACTAAAAATGGGATTTTTGTCAAGGAAAGAACTCTGGCTGGAACTCTGCCTGGTTGGTTATTGCGTGGAGGGACAGGGGAACATTCTAAATCCAGCCCAACACCAGGATTGAGGAAAAAAAACAATGGAATCTCCTAAAAAGTGATTTTTGTCCATGAAAGAACTCTGCCTGCCTGGTTATTCCTTGGAGGAACAGGGGAACATTCTAAATCCAGCCCAACACCAGGACTGAAGATAAAAACTGCTGGAATCTCCTAATGAAATTATTTTTCCCAAGAAACAATTCTGCCTGGCTGGTTATTCCTTGGAGGGACAGGGAACACTGCAAACCCAGCTCTGTGCCAGAACTGATGATAAAAACTGATGGAATCAATTTAAAAAGTGATTTTTGTCAAGGAAAGAACTCTGCCTGGTTGGTTATTCTTCGGAGGAGCAGGGGAACATTCTAAATCCAGCCCAAGACCAGGACTGAGGATAAAAAACTGCTGGAACCTCCTTAAAAAAGTGATTTTTGCCTAAGAAACACCTCTGGCTGGCTGGTTATTCCTTGGAGGAACAGGGGAACACTCTAAATCCAGCCCCACACTGGGATTGAGGATAAAATCTGCTGGAACCCCTTAAAAATTATTTCTGCCCAAGAAAGAACTCTGCCTGGCTGGTTAGTCTTTGGAGGAACAGGGGAACATTCTAAATCCAGCCCAACACCGGGATTGAGGATAAAAACTGCTGGAATCTTCTAAAAAAAAGTGATTTTTGCCCAAGAAACAATTCTGCCTGCCTGGTTATTCTTCGGAGGAGCAAGGGAATGTTCCAAACTCAGCCCCACACCAGGATTGAGGATAAAAACTGCTGGAATCAACTAAAATAAAAGATTTTTGTCAAGGAACAACTCTGCCTGGCTGATTATTCCTTGGAGGAACAGGGAACACTGCAATCCCAACCTCACACCAGGACTGAGGACAAGGAAACCCTGGAATCAACTAAAAAAAAAGATTTTTGTCCAAGAAAGAATTCTGCCTGGCTGGTTATTCCACGGAAGAACAGGGGAACACTGCAAACGCAGCGCCATGCCAGGATTGAGGATAAAAAACACTGGAATCAACTAAAAAAGGGATTTTTGTCAAAGCAAGAACTCTGCCTGGCTGGTTATTGCATGGAGGGACAGGCGACACTGCAAACCCAGCCCCACGCCAGGATTGAGGATAAAACCTGGTGGAATCAACTAAAAAAAATTATTTTTGTCAAGGAAAGAACTCTGGCTGCCTGGTTATTCCATAGAGGAACAGGGAACACTGCAAACCCAGCCCCATGCCAGGATAGAGGATAAAAAACTGCTGGAACCTCTTAAAAAATTATTTCTGCCCAAGAAACAACTCTGCCTGGCTGGTTATTCCACGCAGGAACAGGGGAACATTCTAAATCCAGCCCAACACCAGGATTGAGGATAAAAACTGCTGGAATCAACTAAAAATGGGATTTTTGTCAAAGCAAGAACTCTGCCTGGCTGGTTATTCCATGGAGGGACAGGGGAACACTGCAAACCCAGGTCCACGCCGAGACTGAGAATAAATAACCACTGGAATCAACTAAAAATGGGATTTTTGTCCAAGAAACACCTCTGGCTGGTTGGTTATTGGTTGGAGGGACAGGGGACACTGCAAATCCAGCCCCACACTGGAACTGAGGATAAAAAACTGCTGGAATCAACTAAAAAAGTGATTTTTGTCCAAGAAACAACCCTGGCTGGCCGGTTATTGCGTGGAGGGACAGGGGAACTTTCTAAACCCAGCCCTACACCAGAATTGAGGATAAAAACTGCTGGAATCAACTAAAAAAGGGATTTTTGTCCAAGAAAGAACCCTGCCTGGCTGGTTATTGCATGGAAGAACAGGGGACACTGCAAACCCAGCTCCACGCCGAGACTGAGAATAAATAACCACTGGAATCAACTAAAAATGGGATTTTTGTCAAAGCAAGAACTCTGCCTGGCTGGTTATTGCATGGAGGAACAAGTGAACACTGCAAACCCAGCCCCACGCCAGGATAGAGGATAAAAAACTGCTGGAATCAACTAAAATAAAAGATTTTTGTCAAGGAAAGAACTCTGGCTGGTTGATTATTCCTTGGAGGAACACTGCAAACCCAGCCCCACGCCAAGATTCAGGACAAAAAACCGAAGGAATTTTCTAAAAAAAGTGATTTTTGTCAAAAAAAAAAAAACTCTGCCTGGCTGGTTATTCCTTGGAGGGACAGGGGAACACTGCAAATCCAGCCCCACGTGGGATTGAGGATAAAAAACTGCTGGAATCAACTAAAATAAAAGATTTTTGTTCAAGAAACAACCCTGGCTGATTGGTTATTCCATGGAGGAACAGGGGAACACTGCACACCCAGCCCCACGCTGGGATTGAAGACAAAAAAAACCACTGGAATCAACTAAAAAAAGTGATTTTTGTCAAGGAAAGAACTCTGCCTGGCTGGATATTCCACAGAGGAACAGGGGAACATTCTAAACCCAGCCTCACACAGGGACTGAGGATAAAAAACTGCTGGAATCAACTAAAAAAGGAATTTTTGTCAAAGCAAGAACTCTGCCCGGCTGGTTATTCCATGGAGGGACAGGGGAACACTGCAAACCCAGGTCCACGCCGAGACTGAGAATAAATAACCACTGGAATCAACTAAAAATGGGATTTTTGACAAGGAAAGAACTCTGCCCGTCTGGTTATTCCTTGGAGGAACAGGGGAACATTCTAAATCCAGCCCCACGCCAGGATTGAGTATAAAAACTGCTGGAATCAACTAAAAAAGTGATTTTTGTCAAGGAAAGAACTCTGGCTGGTTGGTTATTCCACAGAGGAACAGGGGAACACTCTAAACCCAGCCTCACACAGGGACTGAGGATAAAAAACTGCTGGAATCAACTGAAAAAGTGATTTTTGTCAAAGCAAGAACTCTGCCCGGCTGGTTATTCCATGGAAGAACAGGGGACACTGCAAACCCAGCTCCACGCCGAGACTGAGAATAAATAACCACTGGAATTAACTAAAAAAGTGATTTTTGACAAGGAAAGAACTCTGCCTGGCTGGTTATTGCTTGGAGGAACACTGCAAACCCAGCCCCATGCCAGGATTGAGGATAAAAACTGCTGGAATCAACTAAAAAAGTGATTTTTGTCAAGGAAAGAACTCTGGCTGGTTGGTTATTCCACAGAGGAACAGGGGAACACTGCAAACCCAGCCCCATGTGGGACTGAGGATAAATAACCACTGGAATCAACTAAAAAAGTGATTTTTGTCAAAGAAAGAACTCTGTCTGCCTGGTTATTCCTTGGAGGAACAGAGGAGCTGCTCCTGAGGCAGGTCAGTGACTCAAGACCTTGAATATGGATTATTATTTATTATTTATTAATTATTATTATTATTATATTTTGGATATTCCTGTCAATAGTCAGATCTTTTTTAAAATTAAGAATTTAAGACAGAGAATATTGAAACAATCAAGGAGCTGTGTCAGGGAGGGGTTTGGGATGGAAGGGACCTGAAGGATCAGCAAATTCCAGGGAAAATGATGGAATTCAGAACGACCATTCCAAATTGAGAGGCACCAAACTCGGGGTGGGAAATGCCCAGATTTGGGGCTGGATGGGCTTTAGGGTCATTCCCACCTGAATTTTGGGTGAAAAATGCCCAGATTTGGGGCTGGATGGGCTTTAGGATCCATCCAGCCCCAAATTCTGGGTGGGAAATGCCCAGATTTGGGGCTGGGTGGGCTTTAGAATCATTCCCACTCCAAATTCTGGGTGGGAAATGCCCAGATTTGGGGCTGGATGGGCTTTGGAATCTTTCCCATCCCAAATTCTGGGTAAAAAATGCCCAGATCTGGGGCTGGATGGGATTTGGGATCATTCCCACCTGAATTTTGGGTGGAAAATGCCTGGATTTGGGGCTGGATGTGCTTTAAAATCTATCCCATCCCAAATTTTGGGTGGTAAATGCCTGGATTTGGGGCTGGATGGGCTTTAGGATCCTTCCAACCTCAAATTTTGGGTGGGAAATGCCCAGATTTGGGGCTGGATGAGCTTTGGGATCTTTCCCACCTCAATTCTGGGTCAGAAATGCCTGGATCTGGGGCTGGATGAGCTTTAGGATCATTCCTGCCCAAATTCTGGGTGGGAAATGCCCGGATTTGGGGCTGGATGGGCTTTAGGATCTATCCCATCCCAAATTCTGGGTGGGAAATGCCCAGATCTGGGGCTGGATGGGATTTGGGATCATTCCCACCTGAATTTTGGGTGGGAAATGACTGGATTTGGGGCTGGATGAGCTTTAGGATCCTTCCCACTCAAATTTTGGGTGGAAAATGCTGAGATTTGGGGCTGGATGGGCTTTAGGATCTATCCCATCCCAAATTTTGGGTGGGAAATGCCCAGATTTGGGGCTGGATGAGCTTTGGGATCTTTCCCACCTGAATTTTGGGTGGGAAATGCCCAGATTTGGGGCTGGATGAGCTTTGGGATCTTTCCCACCTGAATTCTGGGTCAGAAATGCCCAGATTTGGGGCTGGATGAGCTTTAGGATCCCTCCCATCCCAAATTCTGGGTGGGAAGTGCCCGGATTTGGGGCTCAGGAGGTTTTTGGGTGCCTGTGGGTGCTGCTGGCACCTACCTGGGCAGGTGTCCCCACTCCTGTGGCACGCAGGGCGCTCGCTGCAGGGGAAAAGGACAAATCCCCTAAAATAAAAAAGAAATGGAAAGAATGTTCAACAATTAAAAGGATCCTGCAGGGAATCCCAGCTCCTCTCAACACCAGGTCTGAGCCCACC
Source organism: Acrocephalus arundinaceus (assembly GCA_021534815.1). Classification (NCBI taxonomy): domain Eukaryota; kingdom Metazoa; phylum Chordata; class Aves; order Passeriformes; family Sylviidae; genus Acrocephalus; species Acrocephalus arundinaceus. The sequence goes on from JAJEOU010002309.1 coordinate 142,361, forward strand.
AGCTGAAGCACCTCACACCTTTTCCCCCATTTCCAGCAGCCCCTTTTTCCCTGTTTTTTCCCTGTTTTTCCCTGTTTTTCCCATTTTTTCCCTACTGGAATCTACCCCATTCCAGAACTATTTAAATCACCTCACATTTTTCCCCATCTCCACCTTGCCATTTTTTCCCTGTCTTTTTCTCTGGTTTTTTCCCTGCTTTTCCCCTGGTTTTTTCCCCCTGTTTTTCCCTGTGGTTTTCTCTGGTTTTCTGTTTTTTCCCGATTTTCCCCATTTTTTCCCTGCTGGAATCCACCTCATTCCAGAACTATTTAAATCACCTCACACTTTTTCCCTATCTCCACCTTGCTATTTTTCCCCTGTTATTTTCCCCCCTTTTTTTTCCCCCTATTTTTTCCCTGTTTTTCTCTAGTTTTTTCCCCCTGTTTTTCCCTGTGGTTTTCTCTCATTTTCCCTGGTTTTCCTGTTGTTTTTCCCTGTTTTTTCCCGGCTGGAATGCAGCCCATTAAATCCACCCAGCCACAGCAGGGTGTGTCCTTTGGGTGCTTTATTCACACTCAGTGTGCTCAGGACCTGCCTTGGAGATTATTTTTGTTGGGGGGTGAAACCCTAAATGTCCTCAGAGGAGAGGTTTGGTGAGGTGAGGCAGGTGGCACTTGAGGAGGATTTTTCCGTGCTCATCCATGGAATCTGGGATAAAAAATCCAATTTCTATCAACTTAGGCCTGGTTTGAACTCATCCATTCCAAAAGAGATTTTTTGGTGAGGGGAAAGTGTCTCCCCAAGGTGCCTGGGAGCTCCCAGAGTGGGCAATTCCACAGGTGGGGCTGAAGATGGATCCATGGGAATGAGGGATGGGATCCATCATCCATCCGTATGTCCATCCATCCATCATCTATCAATCCATCTGTCCATCCATCTGTCTGTCCGTCCATCCATCATCCATCATCCATCCATGGATTCCATCCATCCATCATCCATCCATCATCCATCCATCCATCATCCATCATCCATCCATCATCCATCCATCATCCATCATCCATCCATCATCCATCATCCATCCATCATCCATCATCATCCATCATCCATCCATCATCCATCATCCATCCATCATCATCATCATCCATCATCCATCCATCATCCATCCATCATCCATCATCCATCCATCCATCCATCATCCATCCATCCATCATCCATCATCCATCATCCATCCATCCATCATCCATCCATCATCCATCATCCATCCATCATCCATCATCCATCCATCATCCATCATCCATCCATCATCCACATCCATCATCCATCCATCCATCCATCCATCATCCATCCCATCCATCATCCATCCATCATCCATCATCCATCCATCATCCATCATCCATCCATCATCCATCCATCATCCATCCATCCATCATCCATCATCCATCCATCCATCATCCATCCATCCATCATCCACCATCCATCATCCATCATCCATCATCCATCATCATCCATCCATCACCATCCATCCATCATCCATCCATCATCCATCATCCATCATCCATCATCCATCATCCATCCATCATCCATCCATCCATCCATCATCCATCATCCATCCATCCATCCATCATCCATCATCCATCATCCATCATCCATCCATCATCCATCCATCATCCATCCATCCATCCCATCATCCATCATCCATCATCCATCCATCCATCATCCATCCATCCATCATCCATCCCATCATCCATCATCCATCCATCCATCCATCATCCATCATCCATCATCCATCCATCATCCATCCATCATCCATCCATCCATCATCCATCATCCATCCATCATCCATCCATCATCCATCATCCATCCATCCATCCCATCATCCATCCATCCATCATCCATCATCCATCCATCCATCATCCATCATCCATCCATCCATCATCCATCCATCATCCATCCATCATCCATCATCCATCCATCATCCATCCATCCATCATCCATCATCCATCCATCATCCATCCATCATCCATCCATCCATCCCCATCATCCATCATCCCATCATCCATCCCATCCATCATCCATCCATCATCCATCCATCCATCCCATCCATCCATCATCCATCCCATCATCCATCCATCATCCATCCATCCATCATCCATCCATCATCCATCATCCATCCATCATCCATCCATCATCCATCCATCCATCCATCATCCATCCATCCATCATCCATCCATCCATCCATCCATCCATCCATCATCCATCCATCCATCCATCCATCCATCATCCATCATCCATCCATCCATCATCCATCCATCCATCATCCATCATCCATCCATCCATCCATCCATCCATCATCCATCATCCATCCATCATCCATCATCCATCCATCCATCATCCATCCATCCATCCATCCATCCATCATCCATCATCCATCCATCCATCATCCATCCATCATCCATCATCCATCATCCATCCATCCATCCATCATCCATCCATCCATCATCCATCCATCATCCATCATCCATCCATCATCCATCATCCATCCATCCATCCATCATCCATCATCCATCCATCCATCCATCCATCATCCATCCATCCATCCATCATCCATCCATCCATCATCCATCATCCATCATCCATCATCCATCATCCATCCATCATCCATCATCCATCATCCATCCATCATCCATCCATCATCCATCCCATCCCATCCATCCATCATCCATCCATCATCCATCCATCCATCCATCCATCCATCCATCCATCCATCATCCATCCATCCATCATCCATCATCCATCCATCATCCATCCATCATCCATCATCCATCCATCATCCATCCATCCATCATCCATCATCCATCCCATCATCCATCCATCATCCATCATCATCCATCCATCCATCCCATCATCCCCCCATCCATCCATCATCCATCATCCATCCATCCATCCCATCCATCATCCATCCATCCATCCATCCATCATCCATCCATCATCCATCATCCATCATCCATCCATCATCCATCATCATCATCCATCCATCCATCCCATCATCCATCATCCATCCATCCATCCATCATCCATCATCCATCCATCCATCATCCATCATCCATCCATCCATCATCCATCCATCATCCATCATCCATCCATCATCCATCCATCATCCATCATCCATCATCCATCATCCATCATCCATCATCCATCCATCCATCATCCATCCATCCATCATCATCCATCATCCATCCATCATCCATCATCCATCCATCATCCATCATCCATCATCATCCATCCATCCATCCATCATCCATCCATCCATCCATCATCCATCCATCCATCATCCATCATCCATCATCCATCATCCATCCATCATCCATCCATCCATCATCCATCATCCATCCATCATCCATCATCCATCCATCATCATCCATCATCCATCATCCATCATCCATCATCCATCCATCCATCATCCATCATCCATCCATCATCCATCATCCATCATCCATCCATCATCCATCCATCCATCATCCATCATCCATCCATCCATCATCCATCATCCATCCATCCATCATCCATCATCCATCATCCATCATCCATCCATCATCCATCATCCCATCCATCATCCATCATCCATCATCCATCCATCATCCATCATCCATCCATCCATCCATCCATCCCATCATCCATCATCCATCCATCATCCATCATCCATCCATCCATCCATCCATCATCCATCATCCATCCATCATCCATCATCCATCCATCCATCATCCATCATCCATCCATCATCCATCCATCCATCCATCATCCATCATCCATCATCCATCCATCCATCATCCATCATCCATCATCCATCCATCCATCATCCATCATCCATCCATCATCCATCCATCATCCATCATCCATCATCCATCATCCATCCATCATCCATCCATCATCCATCCATCCATCCACCATCCATCCATCATCCATCCATCATCCCTCCATCCATCATCCATCCATCCATCCATCATCCCTCCATCCATCATCCATCCATCATCCATCCATCCATCATCCATCCATCCATCCATCCATGGATCCATCATCCATCCATTCCCACCTCCCCAAACCACCACCAGGCACTCCAGCAGTGGAAGAACAATTCCCAACTCCCTCCATCCATCCCAGGGATTTATCCCAGGCTGAAGGACGCCGCCCCATCCGTGACATTCCTGCTGCTGCCAGGGAGGAATTTCAACAAAAGAATCCAGGGAAAAACAACCTGAGCGACTCCTGGAAGTGAAAGACGAGGAGAGTGACAAAGATTTGAGGGGAGCAAGGTAAGGGGAAGGCAGAGCTGCAGCTCATCTGCCGTTCCTCCCCACAAGGAGCCAATTAAAAACCCACACACTAAATTAATTCCCGTTCCAGGGGAGCTGGAAACACAGAGCCACTATTTAGGTTATGGAAAATTGCTGCGTTCTGTTCCTTTGTCAGGTGGCAGAGAATGACATCTGCACAAGGAAAAAAATTAAAAAAGAGAGAGAGAAAAAATGAAAGCAGAGTTTGGGCTCCAGTGCAGCAGAAGCAAAGGAAACTGAGGGAATTCAGGGAAGGGTTTGAGGAGCTGAGGAGCCTCATCCCCATGGACACGGGGCACAGATCTGGGCAAAAATGCCGATGTTTTCTCAATATCCTGATGTTTTCTGCACATCCTGATGTTTTCCCCACATTCTGGTATTTTCCCCACATCCTCATGTTTCCCCCATATCCTGATGTTTCCCCCACATCCCAATGTTTTTTTCACATCCCGGTATTTTCCACACATCCCAATGTCTTCCCCACATCCTGATGTTTTCTTCACATCCCAATGTTTTCCCCACATCCCAATACTTTTCCCACATCCTCATGTTTTTCCCATATCCCAATGTTTTCCCCACATCCCAATGTTTCCCCCATATCCCGACATTCTCCTCACATCCCAATGTTTTCCCTATATCGCGATATTTTCTGCATATCCCAATGTTTTGCCCACATCCTGGTATTTTCCCCACATCCCAATATTTTTCCTACATCCCACTTTTTTTCCTATATCCCAATGTTTCCCCACATCCCGATATTTTCCTCACATCCCAATGCTCTCCCCACATTCCAATGTTCTCCCTACATCCCAATATTTTCCCTACATCCCAATGTTTTCCGCACATCCTGATGTTTTTTTCACATCCCAATGTTTCCCCCATACCCCAATGTTTCCCCCATATCCCGACACTCTCCCCACATCCCAATGTTTTCCCTATATCGCAATATTTTCCCTTCATCCTGATATTTTCCCTACATTCTGCTATTTCCCCACATCCCAATGTTCTCCCCACATCCCAATGTATTCCCACATCCTGATGTTTCCCCCATATCCCGATATTTCCCCATATCCCAATTTTTTTTTCCGATCCCAATGTTTTCCCCACATTCTGATGTTCTCCCCACATCCCAACATTTTCCCTACATCCTGATGTTTCCCCCATATCTCGATGTTTTCTCCACATTCTGGTTTTTCCCCACATCCCAATGTTCTCCCTACATCCCGATATTTTCCCCACATCCCAGTATTTTTCCTACATCCCAATGTTTTCCCCGTATCCATATATTTTCCTTACATCCCAATGTTTTCCCCACATCCCAATGTTCTCCCCACATCCTGATGTTTCCCCCATATCTTGATGTTCTCCCCACATCCTGATATCTTCCCCACATCCCAGTATTTTCCCCATATCACAATATTTTTCCCACATCCCAATGTTTTCCCCACATCCTGATTTTTTTTCACATCCCGATGTCTTCCCCATATCCTGATATTTTCCCCATATCCTGATATTTTCCCCATATCCTGATATTTTCCCTACATCCCAATGTTTCCCCGACATCCCGATATTTTCCCCATATCCCAATATTTCCCCCACATCCCAATGTTCTCTCCACATCCTGATATTTTTGCTATATTCCAATATTTTCCCTACATCCCGATGTTTCCCCCATATCCCGATGTTTCCCCCACACCCTGATGTTTCCCCACATCCCAATGTTTTTTTCACATCCTGATATTTTCCCCACATCCCAATATTTTTCACACATCCCAATGTTATCCCCACATTCTGACATTTCCCCCATATCCCAATGTTTTTTTCACATCCCGATGATCTCCCCACATGCCAATGTTTTCCCCACATTCCGATGTTCTCCCCACATCCCAATATTTTCCCTATATCCCGATATAGTCTCTATATCCCGATATTTTCCCACATCCCAATGTTTCCCCCATATCCCGACGTTCTCCCCACATCCCGATATTTTCCCCACATATCAATATTTTTCCTTATAGCCCAATATTTTTCCCACATCCCAATATTTTCCCTATATCCCGATATATTCTCTATATCCTGATATTTCCCCATATCCCAATGTTTTTCCACATCCCAGCCCCTCACAACTTTCCACCCTCATCCATTCCTTGTTTGGTTTCCCACATGTGGCCGGGACGCGTTCCCCAAGGAAACCTTTCCTTCCCTAAGGAAACGGAGAGAGATAGGGAATGGAAGGGGTTCCCATAGGGGATGGAAGGGTTTCATAGGGTTGGAAGGGTTTTCCAGTAGGGAGGGTTTCCTTAAGGGATGGAAGGGTTTCCATAGGGATGGAAGGGTTTCCATAGGGAAGGAAGGGTTTCCTTAGGGATGGAAGGGTTTCCTTAGGGAAGGGGTTCCTTAGGGAAGGAAGGGTTTCCATAGGGAATGGAAGGGTTTCCATAGGGATGGAAGGGTTTCCTTAGGGAAGGGTTTCCTTAGGGATGGAAGGGTTTCCATAGGGAAGGAAGGGTTTCCATAGGGATGAAAGGGTTTCCTTAGGGATGGAAGGGTTTTCCTTTAGGGATGGAAGGGTTTCCTTAGGGATGGAAGGGTTTCCTTAGGGAAAGGGTTTCCTAGGGAAGGAAAGGTTCCTTAGGTGAAGGAAGGGTTTCCATAGGGAAGGAAGGGTTCCCTTAGGGATGGAAGGGTTTCCAATAGGGAAGGAAGGGTTTCCATAGGGAAGGAAGGGTTTCCTTAGGGAAGGAAGGGTTTCCTTAGGGATGGAAGGGTTTCCTTAGGGAAGGAAGGGTTTCCATAGGGGGAAGGGAAGGGATGGAGTTTCCTTAGGGATGGAAAGGGTTTCCTTAGGGAAGGAGGGTTTCTGACCTAGGGAAGGAAGGGTTTCCTTTAGAAGGGGAAAGGGGAAAAGGGTTTCCTTAGGGAATGGAAGGGTTTCCTTAGGGAAGGAAGGGTTTTCCCTATAGGGAAGGAAGGGTTTCCTTTAGGGATGGAAGGGTTTCCATTAGGAAGGAAGGGTTTCCAGAATAGGGAAGGAAGGGGTTTCTTAGGGATGGGGGGTTTCCTTAGGGATGGGAAGGGTTTTCCTTAGGGGAAGGGTTTCCATAGGGAATGGAAGGGTTTCCTTAGGGATGGAAGGGTTTCCTTAGGGATGGAAGGGTTTCCTTAGGGATGGAAGGGTTTCCATAGGGATGGAAGGGTTTCCTTAGGGAAGGAAGGGTTTCCATAGGGAAGGAAGGGTTTCCTTAGGGAAGGAAGGGTTTCCTTAGGGAAGGAAGG
>JAJEOU010002124.1:0-23813 GCA_021534815.1 Acrocephalus arundinaceus
ATTAAATATAATTTTTATCAAAAAGGTCTGCCCTTATGCTAACTTTCCCATCTGCGATCGCGCGTTTTTACTTATCCTGAACTGATATGTTTAATGCAGTTATAATCTGAAACGAATAAAATGGAAATGATTGCGACCATTTGGTCTCCTCTTGATATGAGAGAATTTGCTGATGGGCGTAAAATTTGCCTCATCACTGCCATTTTGCAAAGTAGGAAACTCACCTTCTAAAATCAGCGAATAATTACTATTCAACCATTATACATAAGGTTTGTGGGTGTGTGTGTATCCATGAGCGCACTTTGGTGCCAGCACAAGAGAAATTGCCATTTTGCATTTAAGTCTAAATACTAAACTTACCACAATCGACAGAAAAATACGCTCGGGTTGATCCCTGCTACTAGTTATTTCTTGGCGCCAAACTGCAGAGACCACTTTGCTCCAGAAATCGTGGTGCCCTGAGGAGAAAATGTAAAAAGAAAGAAATTTTGAGCCCCTAGTTTAAAGATTATGGATTTTTTAACAGAGGGCTTGGCTATAGTATAGTCTTCAGTCAGCCCAGATGTTTTGTACGAGTAATGAAAATGCCACAGAGGAAGCTCTGGCCGCATTCTCTAACCCTAACCAAACACCACTAAAACCCAGAACGCCTGCACGGCCCTACGTGTCACATGAGACCTAAAAACTCTACACCCACAGAAAAATCCTAATATACTTTCGTAACCTAGCACCCTGACCTTGTGTCCCCATGTCACCGAGGTCACACTGAATAATCTTCTATAGTGCCTCCAACTGAAGGGTGCTTGGGGGTTAGACTTGTTTATCCTTTTCACCAGCTAAAATAGATATTTTTTCCCTAAAGAGGTTGTGCCAGGCGCAACTGAAATGCCGCAGGCTACGATTAGATGATGCCTCAGTGAAAAACCATAGAGCATAGAAGCTGGGCACTTAGGCCTTACACCCTGTGTCTCTGTAGTTTCCCACATCCTTAGGGTGGGGGGGGGGCGAGAGAAAGACGTGGCTTTGGGCGCGAGGCTTCACCGTTTTAGGTGTAGTCTCGTTCGTGTGTCAAGCGGACAAGGAGCAAAGCCGTCGTGCTGCGTGAGTTTTCTTAAAGTACACGTCACGTGCAACCATCCCGGATCTGGCATCCTAGAGAGAGTATGATGCATGACCATACATAACTGACACTTCGGTGTGCACCATATTCCGCAATATACATACTTATTGCGATGCAACCCTGCTGCCGAGCTCGCCTCGGTGGAGCTTGGGACCACCATGTCCCACTGCCCTGCGGCGTCGATTTATAAACTGGTTTTAACGGAGTCTGGCACGGACCACCGCCGTAATCCAACCCGGGTGCTCCAGAGGCCGTAAACGCACGTCGCGTCTCTCTGAATTCGCTTGCGCTAGAAAACCCCTTGTTCGTAGCTACAGACCTGAGCTGACGGAGCCATCTGAACAGTACCTCATCAAATATCCACATTCCAGCGCCGGCGATGACTATTTCCTTCTTATACTTTACATCAGCTTTGCACCGCTTCTTCCCATATCAAGTGTCCAGTTACGACACTTAAACCAGAACACATAGACCCCGAGTTTGCTAAGAGCCGAAGCTCCCGTGTGTAAAACATTTGGTTTAGCTTATCTCCTGCAAAAAAGTTCTCAGTCCCACCCTGGTCTGTTTTCTCGCATATTAATTTGCTGCTAGTTTGTTGTTGTTTGTTTGCAGCCTGTTATACCACTTATTAGCACCCCTAAGAGAAACTGTTGATTTCCTAATTTCCCACAAGCATCTGCACCTTGCGAGCGAAGAGGCCAGTTTAATTTTCTAAATGTAATAAATAAAGATTGAGGCGACAGATAGATACACTCAGAATTATCTCACAATTCCTATAGAAGAAGCCTAGCACCTCCTCCGTCTATAGACAAGAATATACCTTGTCTTCTCTTCTCAATAACTATGCACGCCGTCATTTATGCGCGTGCAGAACACACTCAAAACTGCGCGACTTTGGATCGCGAAACAGGTCGCGCATATAGTGATGCGCAACACAACATACCGAACAATCAAGCAAAGCGTAAGCACACCATCTGATCAATCATAAATACCTATCACTATTAGTCACATAAATCATCTAGTGTAAGAATATCACTTCATTGCTCACTGGAGCCTATAGCGAGCAAGAACGCCCGTGAGACTTATAGTGACACGCCAGTGTGCGTCACTAATACATCCACCTCTATCCCTCTGCGTTCGGTAGGACTTTAATAATACCTTGGTGAATCAAGTGTGGTTCCTGGAATCTCCCAGTCTAAGTGACATATATCTGTGTGAAGAAGTGTCATCCTCAATTCCGTGAACAATCGAAGGTATGATCGACGTCACGTACCGCGCCCGCCTCTGAATCAGAATCAAAAGCTTCTACCGAGTGAGAAGATACTTAGCTATATCAATTCATACCAGGATGTATTACAACACCACTGAGCTATACCAATATAAGCTGTGAAGGAATGCATGACACCTGATTTTTTAACTTGCTCTGGACTTAAGATAAGTGCACGTGTGGGCGAGTGACGTGCTATCACATACTAAGGTGAGGGTGTGTATTTTTCCGTGCGGTTATTTAAGAATGGTACTTTCTGTGAAGAAATGACAGTGAGAGAAGTTTTCGCAGACTTTAGCCCAGTTCCTATGCCTACATGTCCTATCCTGGACTCATTTGAAGAGTGTACAAGATGATGTTACCTCTACGAATCAAACTCAAAGTGCTATGAATTGCATCACTTATGCGGTCTATTGTCCGCATTTCAGAAGGATAAGGTAAGTAGAGAGTCAAAAATATTGATATAGGAGCACTCCAACAGACTAGGGATTATTGCGTGGGGTCTCATAGTACCACTTTTGACACTCCAAGAAGTGCTACATATTCACTGCTTGTAGGGCCTACGATACTGAACAGTGCCCAAAGAGGACTAGAAAGAGAGTGAATGCAACCTAGGAGAGCTGCATACTGCCCCAGAGGCGAGAGAGTACTGCCCGTAAGGCATGATACTGCCCCCCAGAGGCTGAGAATGCATAGCCCCATAGAGACCTGCATACTGCCCTATGCAGACTGCGAAGATCTGGTCCACTGCTCTACCAACAGCCCCACGCAGCCCCAACCCTGACAAATAAACCACCCCAGTTGGGTGGGTTCTTAGTGACATCCAAAACTAGATAATATGTGAGGATGAGCCAAGTTGCTGCGTATAAAAGAATAACACGTTCCCCAAGCTGCCGTGGAGAAGCCCTCCCCTTTGCCCTGAAAAGAGAATGGCAAAGATCCCCAGTGCAGCAGCCCCGAACCAACAGAGGTTACAACCTCTCCAGGTTCCAGCTGATATACACGAAGGATCAGTCACACCAAGCTGCAGTTGGTCCCCTGTAGCAAACAAAGAAGTATAAGACGCATAATTATCCAGAGCAAACCCAGTAATAATGCGAGAAGAAAAGGAGGGCCCTCACAGCCCACAGGGCGTAACCAGAGGTGAGATTACCATTTTGGTCCCTGACTCTATGAAAGCCTACGTAATCTGCAAAATATGATGATTCCCCACGACGGGGGGATTGTGAGGCTCCTCCTAAGATAAAGAGTATACAACGGTTCTACTTCGGGTTTGGGACCTTATACAGGTACAGCGCCGCGTATTGGCAACACTGAGGCCAATGCGATGATGATAGGGCAAGGTTAGACTTGGGAAATCCCAGTAATAGAACCAGGACCGTACGGACATGAGCAACCAGATAGAAATCATAGGAATGATCTGATAGACGGCCTGAAAGCAAGGCGCTTCCCTATCAAACCCTCTAGCGAGCCGTATCTTCTCACATGTAGTGTTATAGTGAAACCTCGCCGCGACATAATTGCGTCAAACACGAGCAGAATCAAATAGCCGCGAGCCGTCTACCACCCGCGTATCACCTAGAGTCAGTAGAGAAGCACCCAACTGAAGAATAGGAAAGTAAACTCCAACAAGCGCTGAGGGTGAAGAGAATGTCAGCGAGCGTGTCAAATATACTAACGGAGCGTCAGTCAGCACATCCGTAAAGACGAAAGCACGAACAGCGCAGCGTCCTCACACACAGCTATACAACAGACAGTCACCTTGAAGACACTAGCTACAAAGACCTGTCCAACCAGGCTAGAGATAAAGTGTAGACCTGCGCAAGTAAATGCCAATCCTCAACTATACAATCCACCTTCACACCTTGCTATCGACAGATACAATTCTATCCTTAGAAATACGGCATCAACCGTTAAATCATGATCTAGTATGAGGTATATCTATATTTCTAGTAACCGCCAACAAAGACAGACCTCACCCAGAAATCAAAAGTAAGTAAGAGATGCCAATCACCTCCAAGCCCGGATGCCCAAGATGCAGGACTCAGATCTCTCCACAATCCTACTCCCAATTATATCAGCGAGATCCTCAGTAGACATCAGCAGTATGTGAATACATCCCGAAAAGCGCTCGGAGGAGACATACGAAGGTGATAGTGACCACAGTTCTCTCATGCAAGTGACCGGTGCAACCGACGCTCACAGGCCCACCATCACCGATACGAGAAACCCAAAAAACGGCCCTCCAGCTAGAGAGAGAGGGAGCACATAAGCCAATTTCTTGTCTTCAACCAAGGGCTGACTAGCGCTGGTTCTTTCATTGCGTAGCCATCGGCGGAAGACATAGGAAGCGGGGATAGAGAAAACCCACCTTCTGCCCTGCAGCACGGTCCGCGTGCAGCTCTCAAGCTCGGAGAGACAACACTTTACACCAGAACCGCGCAGGGGTTCCCATCAAAATGAAACCCTAGCCTCGGACTCGTCTCCACCACAGAGCACAACGATTCGACGAGCGCACGAACTAACTTAGTGATGCAACTGAACCACATCAGAGGATCAATGATCAGATCCCCCCTTGACATGAGACCTCTACAATGCGTGTCATGCTCCATTGGAAGGTGGTTATCACATTAAAAAATGCTGCCCCTTCCAACGATGCCACTTTAGAGGGGCATCACTCGAGCTCTTAGCCTATAGAGAGGGCACGAGAGAAGAGGAGACACCCGAAGGAACAAATCGGAAACATGTGAGTAGATTCGATGGCCTGGCCACATCAGAGCCACCCAGAATATGAAGCTTTAGTCAAGAACTTATCGCTAGCGTCCATTGCCTAACTAATCACCTGAATCGCCATCGCGGACATGTATGGGTGGCAGATATCCCATAATTTGCAAGCATTCGGTTATCTTCAGTGATCTAGGGGATCCATCAGCTAGAAAACCACGAGTCTTCGCCGTGTAGTGAGATACCCAGAAATGAGGCCATCACCAATATGAAACAGTGTATACAACAGTCAGGAACCATTTTAGTGGCAGAACATCTGATTGCAACCGCCGCCCAAAGGCCCCGTGTATCCTAGCCATTGACTTCCTCCGGAATGGGTATTACAAAGACCCTAAGGGCTCAGATATCATCTCTGTTGATAAGACTATCTCTTGACCATGCTGTTACGCTATAAGAGAGGACAAATCAAGAAATTGCAAAATACGCTTTGCCTTGCGACTGGTGGCAGACCACACCCCATCTGCAAAAGTGAGAGACACCCTAGCCCAGTGTATGCAAGAAAGCCAACAGTAGTCAGATACCGCCAGTATGACACCTGACGGAAACTGAACCCTGGCACTCTCCAGGCAGTATTCGAGAACCAATGCAGATTGCCAGTTCTCGTGTATCCAACCCGAGTCCACAGTATCAATCTCTGGCTAGATGAGAGGAGCTGCAAGGAGGATGAGGTCTAGCAAAACCATCAACTACACTCTCTTCAACACCGCCATTCTGGCGCTTGTGCTGCATATGAGAATCTGATTAGCGAGAATAGAGACTGACCGTGGACTATCAGTCCAAACAATATTGACATTGAGTTGACACCATCCGCCCCCTTGAGGTCGCTGCAAACGTGCGATCCGGACAATGCATAGGAAAGCCTCGCAAGTACGGAGAACAAATGGAGTCCCCAAGCGGCGAAGTAGTATGGAGCCAACATATTTGACATATCCCCACTAGATTTGTGTCCCATATCTTAATCGCCAATTCCTTCTGGCTGCAAGTCCAGGCTCATGTTTGCGCGTTCACATAGACAAAGAGGCGTGCGCCCTATAAGCAGTTACACAGCCCTAGAAACCGACTAGTCCCCAGGTCTGCGTGCCCAAAGCCAACAATAAAACCCGAGTCCACCTCTGCCAGGGACTGATCCAGGCCTGCACGTGGAAGGAAAGAAGGGAGAGCTCCCGAAGATACTAGCTGTATCCACTCAAGAATATAGACATCATTGTGTGGGGGGAGACACATGGCAACTGAAAGAGTGTATCTGATGATGACGAGAGAGATCATCCAGATTACTACCTGGTGAAAAGCCCGTGCATTGCCATCAAGGAAAGAGCGAAGAAGCAAGCGCCACCTTCCCCAAGAGAGTGCGCAGTTCTTTAGTAGTTTATTATGTAAGGCAAGTCAATTAAGTTAAATCCATGGACAAGAGCCATAACGCGCAGAAGGGTTTGTTTGGGTCATACCCACATTATGCATAAGACGACAAGGAATATAATCCCCAACCTTAAAACAATCCCTACCGCAATGATACATCCACCACGACCAGCAACATAAGACCACAAGCTTATCACTTAGGTAGCATCATGCTGTTTGAGTAAGAAAGTGCACCGCACCTCCCAACCTTTCCAAGAAGATACAGCCAGATTGTGAGACTCCCTACAGGTCCACACTGGATTAAAACACCGCCCAAAGCAAGATACGATTTCCACTTGGGGACCCATACTGAAACTAGCTACGCAACCCCTTTTTGCCCAACATCAAAAGCATAGGAACGAACTCGCTCATCCTAGCAGTAGCACCCGTTGTAGGCCCAGCTTCGGAGCACAGGACCAGATGAGATAAAAAAGAAATAGCTAGCTCGTACTCAGCAGCCGCCTGACGAACAAAATATGCATGTCCTAGAGCCTATGGCATGACTGTGACCTGCGCCCTAGTGAGCATCTCGAGGAGGCTCCGACCACTGCGGATTCTAGAGCCGAAGCCATACAGAGGGTCTGAAGCCAACTGAGTTACATCCACGCGAAGAACTAAGTCGCCTTCCGTGCCTCTCTCTCCATGAAGCGAGCATGTATAACAAGCGACGACACAATCAAGAGCGAAGAGTGTTTAAATATGGTTTACAGAAGCAGCGAACTCCATCCATAGTACTCTACACGATCTGTGTCCTGTGTCTGGAGTGGTATGCTTTCAAAGGTGAAATGAATCCGTTGCCCATCCAACCTACCATGCCTACCGTACCCGACCACATGAGGAGCAATAGATTGCCCTCAATCATCTAACCCATCGAAAGCCAACCCATCCCATCTAGAATACCCTATAACTCGACCCTAGGTGTTTGTGTAGAAATTAGCTCACTTACCTAATCATGGAGCACGGAATTGGTAGAAAGACCTTATTAAGGTGACTACATCAGATAGAAGTATGGTAGTCAAGAACAAACTGACAATCGAACCGCTGAAGAAGACTAAACCACTCTGTTTAAAAAGCAATCTACAATGATACTCAAGTGCCCAGTGCCAAGCAGATACTATCAACCTGTACGCAACTCTTTTCAACGTGTATGAGTGCATGCTGCTACAAATTGTAGGCCTGAACGAAATGGGAAGTCTAGCATCCTCCATAGATACCACCGACAAGACAATAACTAGGTAGCAGCAAGACGCCACTATTGTTAAAAGTAGAAGAGAGGTACGATCGAGTGCGAAACTCTTCTCTGAATACCAAAAATCGATCCAACCAGCCATCTAGTTCCTAGCCCTGTCTGACTATATGAGCGTGACAAGCGTAGATGAGAAACCAGCTCTAGAAAGAGCATTCCTATACCTCTCACAATGCTAGAATCGATGGTATGGATGCCGAATCTACATCATGCATGAAAGTCGTATTATTCTCTGGATACACGAGAACTAGAGAAAAAGGAAGCACAAGAAATCTATAGCCGCAGTACAGTGTCAGGGCACTAAACCATCCTCGAGCCGACTAATGAGGTGAAACAACGACCCAATGCCACATGCGTGATAGAGAAGCAACCTAAGTGAAAGACTCCGTCGCAAATAGATAGATGCCCATATGCCCAAGGAGTGTGTCTATCGAGCTGATATTATGTGCGAGAGCACACAAAACCCCAGTTACAAAATTATTATTTCTTAAATTAATGAAAAACGAAATAAACTATACATTGAGCAGTACGATCATATGGCGTAGCGCGAAGATAAATAGTAATCATTAAAGATAGACTTAGACTGGCCAGCCGGTAAACAACGTGGCGAATTGCGTCTTTCACTTTATCATACAGATTTTTTCTTCATAGATGGGACCAAATAGATGCGCTGTATCAGGCACACCAACGTCTCCAAGCGACGATGCATTCGCCACAGATGAGCGAGCTCAACGTGACGTCACAACTCGCAGGCGGCGGTATGATTTTCTAACCATGCTCACGCAGCATACAACGCAGGCCTTAATCCAATATGAATCCTGTATAACATCTTGTTGCCCTGCGCTCGCAATTATGACACTTCGACCCAAGACAGCAGGAAGAACCAGTCTTAGGATGGATAGAAAGCCCGAATGGGTGACGGACCTCGTTACCATCCAGCGTTAAGAAGATTTATTAATGTGACAATTCTCCCAGGAAGCCTAGGCAGATTACTATTCGACCAAGTACTTATTCACCCCCTACCTCCGAATAAGCACACCACCTACCCAACGGGCAACTAGACTCATAATCGTATGTGTCTGACCATTAAGTATTATGTAGAAGACCTACTCACCATAGATTCGCTGGATAAGCCTTCCATCTCCGACACCTCCAGTCGCTCACGCATGCCTCAACATGCCTCCGTGTGCTTCCCCACTATATCCATCCTGGGCCCGTTTGAAAAACAAAGTCCTTTGAGAGACATAGCACCCCCTGATGAGCATAGTTGACAACCCAGTCACGACTGAATAGCGACCCATTTCGAGACCGACAGCCTGTAACACCTGGGCTAGAGAAACATAGCATTGAATAGATATATCACATCCCTTATCATGCACAGCTGCCCAGGGCAACGGATTGAACTGATGCAATGGACCTGGCATGTGAATGAACCACCTGTTAAGTGCCACTTGTGCCGTCGGACCGGGGTCTCTCCGTGCAAGGACCAACTGGCGTGCGGAGCAGAATCTATATGAGATTAGCAAGGACACCCATCTATAGTCGAGTGATACACTCAAGAAGATGCCATGCAAAACCGAATCCGGCCCCGACACAACAGCGTCTGGAGACCCCATGTGTAGACAGCAACCTGGATAGAGGTATATAGTGCTCATAATCCGAATGACATAACCAAGCGAGTGAGAAAGTATGCCTGGGAAAAACTGTTCCTGGGTTAATCCTGCCTCCAGCCAAAGACAATCCGCATCCGTGTGGGTTGTGCGTTTCCCTCTAAAGAAACCAAAGGGAGTTGCCAGTTGGTAAACCGTAATTGCCCAAAAGAACATTGGACGAGACCGAGCCATCCCTCACAGGAGACCTATGTTGTAAGGCGAACTACCCATGCCACTGTATCACCCATCACACCAACTACTGCCATGTATTTCGATATATATGAGTAATAGTAACATTAACGGACTCAGAAAATGGCAAACCTCCCTATGTATATAGCTGTTAGCCAGTTTAAATTGCAAATGCTAATATGTTAATATGCGCGAAAAAATTCTGGGGTGATTTAATTTGGGTTAGACTTGTTTATCCTTCACTATAGAATTTTTTCCCAAGGGTTGCCCAAGCGCACTGATTGCCGGTACTTATGAGTGCTCAGGCTGGCAAAAACGAAAGCAAGAGCTAGCACTTGCTACACCTTTGTGCTCTGGAAAAAAAAATGAAGGTTCCCCCGCAGCGGGTGGGGGGGCCGGGACGAGAAAGACGGGGCTGGGGGGTGCAGCTTGCACTTTATTGGTGGAGTCTAGACGTATCGGCTGGGCGGACATGGTAGCTCAGTCGTTGCTGCCTAGTCCCCAGTTCCAACAATGGCACCATCGCAGCGGATCTGGATCCATAGAGAGAGAAGGACATTGCGTAACCATCATCCCTCGTACTCGCGTGCCCCAAGCATCCAAAGAGGTCCTCTTTTTGTCATCTGCGTCCCCTGCTCTAAGGAGGCGTGCCTCGGCTGGGCATTCCATGTTCCACACATGCCTCGGCGCTGAGTTTATAGAGCTTGCCTCCACTGCATCTCGCCACCGAGCGCACCGCCACTGGCTCCTTATCAGGCCTAGCAGCGAGACCCCCAGTATGGATCCTCTCTAAGGTGCCCAAAGATCTTACTTGACGGGAGCCTCTGAACATCTGTTCACCCCTACCTTGATCCATCCGCAGATTCACCACGAATCTCCCCGAACAAATTCCACTACATTTCCTTACTTGCGGCGAGGCTTGGATAAACTTTTCTTCAGAGTCGCCAGAATGATCTCAGACCTTCCCCCTCTGAGTAAAATATGAAGACCAAGCTCCGTCAAATCCCTGGCGCTTCTGTTTTCCGCCTAATTAATTGCTGTAGTTGTTGTTATTTGTTTGCCCTGTTATACGACTATTAGTAAAGAACTGTTATTCTCTGTGCCACTAGAAGGGACGTATTCCCATATCTAACACCGTGCGAGTAGTGACGTTTTTTAATCCGCTTAATCAAATTATAATAATTTGAGGGAAGAAATATATCGAGGTTATCCCCATTACCTAGACCGAAGGATCGCACATGCCACTCCTGCTTTAGCAGTACCTTATACTTATACTTGCACAAATCTAAGACAAAAGAGTCTAGTCTAGCTGGTTTTGTACGAGGACAAGAAAATCATACAAGAGAACAAGTAGATACAAATCAGCGTTTCGTCTTAACATGTAATACATCATACTTCCCCTGCAGTGATGACCATGAATGAATAATGAAATGACCTAGCACCTATACATTGGACCATAATCGAAAGGGGTGTGCCTCTAAACACTTGTGCCACAGCATGAGGGAGACTCGCCCAGAAAAAGTCGAACTCACGTGTTTGGTGAAAATAGCGCCTCTCCTATCCCGTTCCTGGCTCTAGCCAGTGACAGAGGAATACAGAAGCACCCATAAAGGAGAAAAACTGCCAGCTGAAGCGCAGATGCAACCATGAAACCATGCGAAACAGCCGATTATGGCGCGCGGAAAGACGTATGATGGCACATTGATGGTGCGAGAGTGTCTCCCTGGAACCAAACTCAGACGACTCTACTTCGTCGCTCGTGAGCGGTCAGCCGGCTCACACCCTCAGCCTCCCACTAGCGAACATAACCTCCTTTCCTTGCTCCGACTCGTCTTCTCTCGTTACCCAACATCCTTCCCAGAGCCACCTTCCGCCTACACTGCGAACCACGAGCACTTAGCGAAACCTACTCGCCTCCCTCACCGCACACCTTTCCAGCCTCCTGCACTCCACGCACTCTGTCTCTCTAATCCGCCCGGGCCCCGACATCCCATGTAGCGCGCGCCTGCTTTATGACCTCACACGCTGGACATACCTCCCGCCTCTCCTTCTCCTCCATCCCACGACCGTGTTTAACCCCGTGAGTAATCGTCCCTCGCTCCTCCCACAGCTCTTCCTCCTCTCTCCTTCCAGTACTTCGCTATCCGCAGGTCGGTAAACGGGGCGCCTTAAAAGTAGAATTACCCCGTCCTCCTCCCTCTCCGGCAACACTGGCGCTCTCAGCGTCTCGTGCGTGCCATGCGTCCCACACGAACGTGAGACAGCCGTCGAGCGAGCGAAGCACCACGAAGTGCTCTACAAATCTGCGAAACCACCGCTCCTATGTATATCGACTCAATTAGTATTTGATATGTGCGAGAAGCCTGTGTCACAGACCTGGATGCGTTACCTGCCACATCCCCCGCTCTACTCTTACTCCAACCACTCAAGCGTTCCCTCCCTCCAGTCCAAAATTCCGCCCATAAACCGCTCCAACCGCACGAGCGCTTCCTAGCTTTCCACTCACAGAAGAGACACCTGTGGTGAGATTGTGCCCCGAGCCCCTACCGCCTCAACAAGTAGGCGCTGTGAAGATCAAGGTGCTCGCTCGTGAAACCTCCTACTGGCCGACTCTGTCTCCCGGCGCTGGTGCTCGTTCCGTCTCGAGTTCACCCTCGCGATTGTGTTCACTCGCTCTGGCGAGCCGCCGCCGCGGCCTCGAGAGCCAGCGTCAATCCCAGCGAAACCACCTTGCACCTCGACCCCTGTCCTCACAGAGCCACCCCCCACACACCCTCTCCAAGATACCAAGTCTGAGGCCAGGCTCTGCACTAGCGCGAAACCTTCTCGGTGAAGCCACACTGTACACACGTTGGCCTTTTGACTGCCTCCCCTTGCTAGCGTGCCCTGTTTCTGACACCAGCGTTGCTGACTTACATTGATGGAATGTGCCCTGTCGTAAGTATGAGCAGGCAGCAAGAGACCACGGAGCTGGTTCATCGACACGGATGTCCATGGTCTAGATCTCGTTGAGTGCAGTGGGGCAGCAGTGACGGTTCCCGTGCACCGAGGCCCAGCGGTCGAGTGAGGAATGAAAGAGTGGCGTTGCAGCGTTCGGGGCCCAGAGGGAGAAGACGCGCATCGGTCCAGTAACAAAATCTCCGAACCTCACAGTTCTCCCTTTCCGCCCCCGCGCCGCAGCCCTGCTAGCGTCACCGACTCTGTCCCTCGTCGGCGGCCTCAGCGGCCGCACGCGCCCACTGCACACGTGAGTCTTTAACGCCCATTATCCCTCTTCCGCCCTTGGGATATTGCGACGTATCTCTGTCGCCGTTCAAACTTTTGCGCCATAATAGGCTTCGGTCTTACACTGAGCGCCACCCGTCTTACCTCCTACAACCGTTGACTGCTTGTCTTTAAAGAACAGAAGACAAGTGGTGCTTCTGAGCTATGACGAGTCTTGTTGGATTCGCGCGACTTAACCACTAGCACGGTAAAACCTGCGAACGGGTGCCCACGCACTCGCCCCCTCTCTCAGTCTGGCTTCTTCATTGAAAATCTCGAGAGATCTCAGACACGGAAATATATATAGCGCAAACCTGCTCGACGCTCCGCAGCGATTCGAGGGAGGCCCATATCCAGAAAGAGTGGCGCACGGCTGCGGTGGGAGCCCAGTCTGCATGCTCTGCCCCTAAACTGGCTGCTGTCGCGGGCGAGTACGCGCGAGACACACCCTCTCGAACACGCCCAGCTACGCATAAGTCAAGGCTGCCGCTACGCGATGGACCCCTCACAGAGGGGCGTTGTGAGCCCCTGGAGACCAGACGTCATCTAACCACTGTGAGCCCCCCATGCCCCCCCGGCTCTTATTGCTGCAAGGTGGTAAAAAGACAACCTTACCCAGTTTTTTGGGTCTAACAGCCCAAATATATGTTTTTCTTTCATTGGCAC
The DNA here is from genome assembly GCA_021534815.1 of Acrocephalus arundinaceus. NCBI lineage: Eukaryota > Metazoa > Chordata > Aves > Passeriformes > Sylviidae > Acrocephalus > Acrocephalus arundinaceus. Next base: position 13,584 of record JAJEOU010002124.1, read on the forward strand.
ACACTGTTGCTGTGTTGCCCCCAGATGTAAGGATCTCTGCCTCATAGTCACTTGACTGTGCCAGTATGGCACTGATCTGAGACAAGGAGAGAAGGAGCAAGATTACAAATGAAGAGAATGGCCTTAAAATCAGGCTGCAGAGCAAAGGAGGCTGCTGCATTACTCAGTATTTATTGTGTTTTGTACAGCAGAGTACCCATACCCTCTGCTGAGGTTCCTCCTTCAAGAGCCAGAAGATCTCTGGGAAACAAGCAAACCACATAGGAAGTAAAAGGGAACTTGGTATACCTGGACACACTCGTTGAGGTAGCTGAAGACATTGGCAATTAAATTAAATTTTTCCCCTCGAGTGACAGAGTATGGCATGGTGAGGTCCACAAAGAATCGTTGGAATGCTGTCAGGGAAGCAGGTGAGGAAATGCCAAACCCGGCATCATCCTGCACACAGAAAGCGCTGGCTTTCCATTCTGTGATGGTGTCAGGAATGGTGTAAGAGACATCGACCTCTCCAGTGGAACTGAAGAGAATAAGAAACACAGAATGAGAAATGATCTTTGGAATTTTTCAAGACAAGTTATAGAACAGGCTTTCTGCTTGAGTTAGAACTTCTGTTTTCATCTCACTTTCTACAGATACTTTTCCATATATTAAAAAAAATGTTGTAATGTTGAAGTAAAGATAAAGGTGCTGGTTAACTACATGTTAAAGCACTCAAATACTCAACTTTTTAAATTTAGAAATACCAATTGCTGAAAAACCAGAAAGTCCAACCACACACATTAGAATCAATAAATTTAGATTAATGTTCTAGAACAGCTTCCGAAGGCATAGTTAAGATGGAAATATTCTCATTGCAGGTGCTATGATAGCCTGAAAGAAAATAAAATAAACTGAGTTTTTTGCTGCTGAATTAAAAATTGGGTGAAAAATAACAAGCTCCTTCTCTCTCTTTAAAAAATACTTTTATTTCACTCTTAGCCCCTATTTATTCTCCCCACCAGAAATACAGGGAACAGAATATTTGTCTGCAACTGTCATTGATCAAGATGGGAAAGCAGACCCACATCTACAAAGCAAACATGTTCCATGGTTCCTTCCCAAAGTCCATTTTAGCTAAATGAATCGACTCAAAAAGGAAGAAAGAAGTGAAGATAAACATACTTACTCAGTGTTAACCAGTTCCCAAATCCAGGTCTCGGGGAAGTATTTCCGAACACTGCTGAAACCACCACTCCCACCACCAAGAATCACTGACTCAGCTAGAGGTGGGGATACGGTTAAAGGATAGTATTAGAAACATCATGTGAGAAGAATCTGAACTTCTGGCAGATGTGCTTCACCACCACATATGAACATTAAGTATCCTGTTTGAGCATTTTTTGATTTCCCACCCCTCACATATAACAGGGAAAATTCCAGGAGATATGGGGATATCAGAAGAAACGATTTCTTATCTATTCTCTTTTCCCATGCAAAAATACTGGGAATATTAGCTATTTTACAAGACTTTTCACTTCATTTCATACTGAAAGATCTTGTCATTCAGTTAGAAAAGTGTGTTCCCCATCCTCTACTAACTCTCTTTGATTTGCAAATGGGCACCAGCAGCCAGTATTGTAATCAAAGCTTATAAATGCTTTACAATGACTTAGAATGACAGAACCATTAGGGAAAACCCCTAGGTTGGGAGCAACCCCTATAATTCTCTAGTCCAACTTCTTGAAGTAGGACTAACTTCAAAGTCAGATCAGGTTGCTTCTTGTGCAGCTCAGTTTCGAAAACCAGCAGTGATGGAGATTCCAAAACCTCCAGGAGATCTCCTTCTAGTGTACTACAATTCTCATGAGGAAGAACTTTTTGCTAGTGTTGAATAACACTTTCCTTTGTGGCAACTTATGACACCTACTTTTGCTCTTTTGCTGAGCAATCTGACTTGATGGAGAGATAATTCTAACTTTTTGCTGATCTATAAAGGCTTTGGAGACTATGTGCTAAGTGTGCCACATGCTGTGCGAAGTCTTGACTTTTAAATATTTAATTGAATTATGATTTGATGAAAGGTTCTGACCTGAAAACCCCTGAAAAGCTAATATTAGTTTATAAAAGAAGCAGCATTACAATATTCATCAGCTTTTCTATATGCACCTGAGACAAAATTGATTCTACTGCAAGGACTGCCAGAAGGAGATTACAGGATGCAAACTGGGACACACAGGCCTATTTCCCAATATACTGGCTGTTATTTTATACAGGTAACAGTTTAAAGGCCAGGTAGACTGAGACTGGAGATACAGAATGAGCTTTTTTTACCTGAGGCCTTGAGATTGGCATCATAATAGTGAGGAGGGTAATTTTCCGTATCTGATCTCTCTTCATTGCACAGAACTGGTTTCCGTAGCACAGAGTTGGTGAACACCTTCAGACCCATACCCTAAATGTGAAAGAATCCATCCAATCACTCAGGCCATTCACTAGCTGCCAGTGCATATCACTGATTATTGTTCCTCATTTCTCCCCTCCCTCATCCCATTTCATCCCATGTTTTTCAGTCTTGAATGTCTCAGCTCTACGGCATCAGCCTCTGTGTATTTCTTATGGAGCAGTGACACCTTGTGTTCTGCAAAGAGCAGTGATGATGAGCCTGATGTTGAGCCTTGTATGTCTCAAGGCACGGGGCCAGAGGGCAGTGGAGTCCAGTGTATCAGGGACCAAGTGGCCTGCACCACAGACACAGATCTTTACACGAAATGCCTGAATCATGGGCCAAGGCCAGGGTCCTGCTTAGGAAATGTCTACTGAACCATGGGCAGCAACCCAGTGATTTTCTAGAAGTGATTTTCAGACCTCCTGAGTAAGTGATGAGGAAAAAAAGGCAGAAATTGGGTGATTGGAGGCTTTAGGCAGTTTCAGGCATCAGCTGCCTTCTCTCAGTAGTAAGAACCACCACCTGAGAAAGCTGAATGTTAATGAAGATGAATTCTTCTGGAATCCCTCCCACTTAAAGGGCCTCCCACACAGACCACATACCCGGAAAATCTTGTAGACATCTCCATCACGACTGACATTCACAGGTTCAAAGTACAAGCCATCAGAAAAGATGGTTTTGGATGGGGTACACCTCTGTGGCCTGTCATCTTCCAGGTTGAGCCCATTGTAGTAATAGCCATATAAATCACCTCCACCAAGCTGGTAGTACACCTAGAGGTGAGAATGACTAGTGTAAGCACAAGGAAGGTCTCAGGCAGGTGCAAAATCACAGATACTCCAAGCTTATGGTGGTCCCTGAGAAATCCAGTAGATTTTGGTGGGCTTAACTAGTGATGCCAACCTAGAGATGAATAAGCAATTTGTACTGAACTGTACCCTCCTCCTTTCGAGCTGCAATGGTTTTGTGGAGCGAACTTGAGCAGAAAGCATGGAGATACACTCAATGTATAACACAGCTGTCATCTACAGCTTTTGTTCTGGGCCCAAGGCCTATCTGAGCTCTAAAAATGCAATTTTGACATAATCACTCCACAGTGAGGAAATATGCTGTCAAGGATTTCCATAAGGCATATTCTTGGGATATATGTTACACTGCCAGGCTTCCCAAAAGCAGTGTTGTGCTATCAATTTTTGTCTTTGAAGTGTACCATTGCCTTAGACCTTCTTTTAATCACAGATGTCTGTTTCCAAAGGAAAAATAAAAATACAGCCAGCAGCAGAGACATCACAGGTGGGAACTGGGTTGTTCCTAGCTCAAAAGAACACAGGACTGGGGATGTGACTTACATTCTCAGCAGATAAGTCTTGCCCAGACTGAGAAGGATGCTCTGAATTGCTCGCAGGGCACAGGTGGAGTTGGCAGCAGCTTCCAGGTGGAGTCCAACTTTAGAGCCTGGGAGACCCTGCTTCGCAGAGAACTTGAGCTGGACCTGGAAATTAGCAAATCCAAGACAATCCCACGGAAATTAGACGAATTGGATTGGCACAGATATCTAAATCTCACTTTTCATCGGCACTCACTATTCTCTGTAGGACAAAGTTCCTACCGCTAGATGTCCCTTCTGGATCCGTGTGTAAAAGTTCACATAACCACCCCCTCAGCCACCCTTCTCTCTCCACTGTGCGGAGGGTTTTGTCTGAACCTGACCATCTGTGCCAATTCCAGGGACAGCTTCTCATGACCCCAGATATACCTGCACCTTTTCCATTCCTAAATGCCATCCCCAGTGCAGGGTTCTTGATGAGATAATTTCCTGACCGTTTTTCAGCAAACCCTGATGTATCTCTTAATAAGAAAGCAAAGGTTTCCACCTTGTTTTTGAAGCATATATTGCTGTGTATCCTGGAGCTGTCAGCCACTATCTCTCCATGAGGATGCACTGTGTAGAGCAGCAGTCTGGAGCTGGGGGCAAGCTTCTCAGTGACAGTCAGTGTGATGGAGAACGTACCTCTGGAAGCTGTGGAAGGAACACGGATCAGGCAAGGACAAGCCAGCAAAAGAGCTTAAACAAACCTCAGCTTAGGTGGAAGGACCACATATTTATTCATAATCTATAAACACCTTTAAAACCCAGGGAGTTGGATATCGGAAGATTCATCTCTCAGTGGCTGAGGGACAGCTCTCATCAGCAAGATAACAGATAAAAGCTGGAGGATGCTGAGACCAGGGTGCTCTGCAGTGAGGGGTCTATGTTGGGAAGAAGTTGAACATGGAAATCTGTGCACAATTGCAATGAGAAGAGCATAACATTGCCTTTGGGTCTCAAAACTAGAACCTTTACACCAGAGGAAATAGAGCAATATCCTGAGTTAAAGGAGAGTTCTTTTAACACTAAGAAATATGAAATTCTTCTCTACATGGATGAAAACTACAAGTGCATGGAAAGGGAATTAAGCTTAAGACCAAAGATGGTAAATATGAAACAAGTCCTATATATGGAGAGAGGCTAACTTAAGCCACCTCCTGAACTGTGCAAATAGACCAGGTTCTGCAAGAAAAGTTATTTTTAACAACGAAGGAATGAAGGTCAGGATCACTGTCATTTGTGGGTATTTGGAGACTTCTGAAAGGGCAATGAATTGCAAGACCTGGCTGCTAAATATCCTTTTCAAATGAGACACCTATTATTCCAATCTTTAAATGTTAAAATGTTTTATTATTCTAGTTGGTGAAGACTAGGATGTTACACAATAACTGTGAGACCATAAATACTCCTTGGCATTATAAAATAATACAATAAAACAGATAAGGTTGCATTCCATGTGTTTGATGACAACAAAATATTTTGCTTTTAACAAGATAAAATTGATTATGAAATGTAGGTTGGCTACATGCTGCAGCAAAAGAAAATTGTTCTGTGAGCAGTAACAGGCCATGAGATTTAGGAACTAGTACCTGATTTAGCCACAGTTTTCTGCTTTTGTCACTTACTATGCTCTGAAGTATGAGAGTAATACGGTCTAGAACTTACCACCAGAAATGCTGACTTGCTTCTGGCCACTGAGAGTAATTTTTCCTTGTGTCATCACCTGGGCATAGAAAAATCTCATGAAAGGGGATCAAAAGCACCTCTCTCTTCCACCACAAAATCATTGATTGTGAGTATTGTTCTGAGAAGCCTTGAAGGCCCAGGTTGAGCCATGATCCATAACCACTGGATCTAATTGTGAGATTTCTACATCCTTATAGGATGTTCGAGAGAAGATGAAAAAAAAGGTGTTACAGGAGTAACATCAGGACTTACTACATAGTAGAAGTGGTGTGTGGCATTGCTGTAGCCTTCTCTGTTCAGAACATAGTGAACATTGATCGTCCGCTGCTGGCCACAGCTGAGCTCCTCTGTCACTGGTTCAATTTTCAGAAAACTGTTTGGTCCGTGAGTAGAAACGCCGGACAAGGAATGAGGCTTTCGGCTCATTATCAATCCCCCAGATAAAGTCTTCACATTCATCTGGTGCCTGTTTGACCTATGACACAGAAAACCATACATGTGGAATCAAAAGCATGGAAAAAAGAAAATGCAGGTGAGAGCTCTGGGTTCTAGTGGGTCCAGAGGTTCAAGTTCTAGAAGGTTCTAGAGGGTCGAGATGTTCGAGGAGGTTCTAGTTGTTCCAGTTCAAGTTCAAGATGTTCTAGAAGGTTCTAGAGGTTCCGTTCAAGTTCTAGAAGTTCTAGAGGTTCTAGAGCATCTAAGAGAGTCTAGAGGCTCTAGAGATTCTAGAAGGTTCTAGAGTTCTAGTTTGTGCTACTCCAATCCAGACTCCAGCTAAAATCCGGTCCAGGTTTTCCCCTCCAACTGGGCAACTCCAGTCTGGACTCTGGCCAAAATCCGTTCCGGGTTTTCCTTCCAACCAGGCAACTCAGGTCCGGACTCCGGAGAGCATCTTTTCTGGAAGACATTCTGTTGGGAACTGATTTTGTGAGGCTACTGAGGCCCCGAGCAAGAACTGGAGTGAAAAGTTTGTGTTTCACCAATGCAGAGTGAGCAGCCTTCTGGACACCTTTAGGTGTCCACATGCCTGTGGCACATTGCAATAGGGGGTTATTTCAGGGTTTTTTCAGGCTCGGGACCAGTTGCATAAACTACTTGGACTTACACCGAATTAGAATGGCATTGTTCTAAACGACAAACTTTTTCTCAGCTCTTTCCATCACACCAGAACAAAGGACAATACGAGAAGACCATGTGATGATAACAGGCATGAGTTTGTGCCAGCAGAAATGCAGGGAAGCAGTCAGCAGCAGCAGCAGTGAAAGATGCACCAAGCTGGATGGGGAAGGCAGTGCAGTCTCTGAGGAAGGTCCTCTAATGCACAGAATAACGAGAGGGAAGATGAATGCAGAAAGAGCTTCTGAAGGGGAGGGAAAAGCAGGGACAGAAGATCACTACAACCCAAAACCACAGCTGGGTGCAGTGTGCCTCTTCTCAGACACTGGTGTTTGCTCATATGAGTTTCACAGAGTTTGCAGGTATTCCTTCTAAAACAGTCTCTCCCATGAAGTATTTATTCATGAATTAGACTGTAGCCTGTGTTTACTTACTGTCAGCTTAAAACTGGGATCAAAGAAGTTGGATGTGTCAATGGAAAAAGCAGCAGTGCCATTTTGTCGGTGGTGTATCTGCCAGATAATCTCCATTGAGCTCCAGCAGGACAGTGCTGTTGGCAACAGGCTCACCATCCACATTTGTCACAGTGATCTGAACACAACGAATACCCAAGGGATTCAGAACAAAAACAAAGAACAGCAACAAAAGAAAAGCTCTCTTTTATGGGGATGCTCACTTAAACACTGAGGACTGTTGCAGGGAGTAGAAATCAAGGGTGAAATGTATTGAAGAGGCAAATGTTCCTCAGTATTTTGAGGCAGCAGTATTTCTGTGACAGGGAAGTTCCCATCACTGGGAAATTCCCATCAGTGCAGAATGAACTGTGGTGTCACAAAGGGAGGAGGATATTTATTGAAGAACATTGATAACACACCCTAAAACAACCAGATGACTTCATGGCCACAGCAACCTGGGAGCTCAGTAGCATTTTCAACACCTACACATCTGTGCACACCCACAGTCTCCATTGCCTGTCAGGATGATGCTGTACAGGTCACTGTCCTTTCGTGCCTGTTTATACTGCATGTGTAGATTGTTAAGAAGCAGGAATGGCTCCAACATCATACTGCTGTAAGTGAACATCCCTGGGATTGTGTGATGCAACACAGGGTGAATTCTATCATATTTAGGCACAACCGTTCCTGAAGAGTTTTCTTGAAGACTCTTCTTCCACACTCATATGACCTTCCACTTATTCACTTTTAGGCATCCTCTGACTATAGCGGAAAAGAGACCCTGACATGCCAGATGTGATACAATTTTCTTTTTTTTTCTCTAGGAGTATTAAGAGAACTATGCAGTCACTGTTATGCAGCATTATCATGGGAAGCAGACAGCACTTTCAGGTGACAGCCATAAATGGGGCAACATGGAGATCATCATGCTGGACCTCAGGGAGTTTGGGTCTAAATGTACCCTCTCATGTACCTACCTCACCATGGTAAGGAATTCCTCTCTTGTAATAGGAATCCATATTACTGAACATCACTTGGTCATTTTCTTGGTTGACTGAAATATAGTCATAGGCCTTCATTCTGGATACCTGTGAGACACACCCAGTACAAAGGAGAGGAAACAGAAATCAAACACAGGCAGAAAGCTGCTCCTTGTGAAAAGTGTGTGGAGTGGTGATGCTCTGGAGGAAGAGCTACACAAAGAAAAGCATAATTGCTGCCTGTTTGCCACACAGATGGTGGTCCAGGGGATTCCTCTCAGGAAGATCCATGCATTAGCTTGAATCAGTTACTCCCAACATCCATTTCGTGTTACCTGTCCCATTTTCAGTGACGATGCCTTCTACATTGAGGCTGGCATACATCATGGCATAGCTGCGGTAAAGCTGGAATTTTTTGATGGAGATGACAGTGTTGAGGCAGCCATCCTTTCCCAGCTGAAATAGTAGCACAAAGGGGAAAACCCATATTTCTCAAGGTTTGCAAAATTGCTCCTCATTATGTATTAGTGAGTCTACCTTACACTTCTTGCTCCCCAGCCCCCATCCCAGATGACTGTTTCAAATCATTTACTCTAGCACTCCATATCTCCTACTCTTCTCTATGCTTATGCTCCTTCTTAAACCCATCTTGCATGATGCTTGTGCTCTCTGACCACAGCACCTTGAATCTGAGCTAGTGGGCAAATTAATAATTTGTTTAATATTAAGTGTCCTCAAAGACTCCCAGCAGAGGTCTGCTGATTAGATTTGGTAAGAACACAGTCCCAGTGTTTCAGAAATGATTACAAATTTACAGTTTCATAAGCTTCTCTCCTTCCTACTGATCCTTTCTGAGGGAAAAAAAACAGTCTTTCAGCAATTGAAAGACTGAGGCCACTGAATACTGTGCTACATGTTGGGTAGTGAAGCTGACAGGGAAGGAAGGACTTGTTACATATCATACCAGTCCAGTGACAGATTCACAGGTTTTTTTCCAGTTCTGTCTACACAGTGGACTATAAAAGCGCTGTTGACACACATTAATTCGGGCATTCCCTTGCACTGGCTGGCCATAAGTGTACCTAGGAGAGGAAGAAACATGAGAATTCAATCACGTGCATTTAACATGAGACCTGCAAAAGTTGCAGAGCAATGCAGACTCTAAATCTCTCTGCAGTACCCAGAGCACAGACAGAAGAACAGCTGGCAATCAGCCAGCCCTTGTAGAATTCCCTTCTACTATTTTTAGGCTGTTTCTGCCATTTTGTTGGAAAATCCCTGCTTCACCATTGTTTTGGTGCAGTCATTCTTTAAGATCTGAAGCCAGAAAGAGGTGCTGGACTCAGGATATCATTCCCTGCAGCTTTTTCTCATTAGTACCTTACACAAGGCAGAACATATTGCAGAAAGACCCTATTCACTCTTTTAGCTCCTGTTTGGCTGCCACAGCCAGAAATTTTAATTATAGACTCTCATTTTCTGTAATAATAAAACACAACAGCTAGCAAGTAGGAAGTGCTTGATTTGGACACACACAAACTCTCTCAGTTTTAATTCTGCTATGTAGCAGGAGATGAGTTATCCTATTTTATATCATGAAAGTCATAGCAAAACGAATTGCTCTAAGCCACATTCTGAACCAGCAGCAGGATCTCTGTATGCCATCCAACGCCTATACAATTCGTTGTGCACACTTGTGTTGTCTTCAGCTCTGATACTTACGAAGCACAAATGTTCACCCTGACTTCTTCATCAAAGAAAGAAATCCTCTTTGGCCCAGTGGTTGTCACTTCAAATTTTGGCAGCACTGAGAATGAAATGTGAATGTGACTGATCAGGAATTGCATGCCATACACAGATGTGTGTGTGTGTAAGACAGTAAAAAAACAGTTGGCAAAGATATTTTCACCAACAAGGGAGAGGAAATGGATCAAAGAAGAATGCAACTAGGAACTGGCTGTAGCATATTACAATAGAAATATAACCTTCAGTGGTAAGATGAGTAACTTCTTTAAAATTAAATAATAGCCATACTAATAACTATAACAGTCACAGCAAAACCCATGATAAATCACTTTAATCTCTTTTCTTAAAGAAAATGAGTAATGCCAATGTCTCAAACTAGTTAAGCCCTGGAGAACAAAAGTTATTATGCAACCCAGTTGCAGTGAAGGGGAAAGACAACAGATTAAGTGAAAT